>VYXH01007219.1:224940-240933 GCA_013397275.1 Burhinus bistriatus | reverse complement strand
TGAGGATGTGAACACCGAGGGTGCACACACATCGAGGGTGCACACACATCGAGGGTGTACATACATCGAGGGTGTACATACATCGTGGGTGCACACGCATCGAGGGTGGCACCCACATTGAGTGTGCACACATTGAGGATGTGAACACCGAGGGTGCACACACATCGAGGGTGCACACACATCGAGGGTGTACATACATCGAGGGTGCACCCACATTGAGTGTGCACACAGTGAGGATGTGAACACCGAGGGTGTACACACATCAAGGGTGTACACACATCGAGGGTGCACACACATCAAGGACGTGAACACTGAGGGTGTACACGCATCGAGGACATGAACATTGAGAGTGTACACACATGGAGGATGTACACGCATGGAGGGCATCCACGCTGTGGTCTTAAGCCTGGGTCCATACCGACAGCGTGGGTACCTCTGTGCTGGCTGTCAAGTTGCTGCTTGTATAAAGATAGTTTGGAGCTAGCTCGGGAGGGAGAGATGATCGGCTCTCCGCCTCCATGTGGGGTCCGAGATGCTGGTGTAGTAAACACACAGGCCTATGCCAGCACCCTTGAAAGAGCACTTAATTCTGTTAGCTAATGGCTACAGGAGGCTTCTGTCCCCAGTGCAGACCAGTCAAGATGTCTCCAATCATACATTTGCATTAGTAACTTTTTCCCTCTGATGGTGCAGGCTGTCAGCCTGATTACCTCGCTGCTCAGACCTTGACCTTCAACTGCAAGGGGATGTGGCCGATCTGCTAGCCTTGCTGTGCGAAGCTGCCTGCTTTGTACAGGTGCTCTGCTGTTTAGTGTGGTGCTGAGAAGTGGAGGTCTGCTGTGGTGTGTAGTGTTACTGGCAGCAGGTCATGGGAGAATCTGTGTGTCTTGGGGACAGGAGACTTGGTGCTTTGTCAGGGTAGGTTGCTTCCAACTTGGTATGATCTCGACCTTTGCTTACAATGTAGGAGTAGGAGTAGTTTCAGTCCGGGAACTGAAACACCTAGTGCAGCCTGCTGTCTGCCAGGTCGTATCTGAAGACAGACCGAATTTCACAAGCCCCAGTCTGTGCTGGCTGGTGTCACTCAGAGCAGATTCAGCAAATAATTCTGAATATTGCAGACATGAGAGAAAACCCAGGTAGGCTAAGGACTGTGGCTAACTTGAAAGCAGTAAAAGTGAAATTCATCAAAGCAGCTACCAATTACTTACTTCACTCAGGGACATGCTGCAGGGAAGGAAGCACTAGGTTTCTAGCGTGTGAATACATTTCTGCTCGGCGCTTGCATGCTGGCTAGCCTGTTCAGTGGGGTGTGGGATTGGGGAAGTTGGAGTAAGGGCATTGTCCTGAGTTTAATCTTGTATTCATATCTTTCAGTATGGGGACTCTCCTGGGGCTGATCTAGGGCAGAGAGAGCCTTGAAAGGCTGCCAGGTTTGTTTGGGGTGTGGAGGAGGAAGTGGAAGTAGAAGCGTGTGTATAATAGTCTCTTGGAACAGCAATCATTTCTCCTCATTGATCAGACACGGTGAGGGGCGGGTGAAGGGGCTTCCCTTCAATTTGCTGACTCTTTATTTTACCTGCAAGGAAATGAATGCACCCTTGTCCCATCCATAGCTAGGACATAGCCACCTCTCTGCGCAGACCCGAGATGCTCTCTGTGCCTCTCTTCCTTTCCTTCCTCACTCACAGGCTGGATGCAGTCACCCTTTCAAGCATCCAGGCACCCTGAACGCACTTCTCACTGGGAGCCATTTGTTGTCATGCCAATCTCTATAAAAACTTTAAAATCTGCCGGTGCCCACCACAATACCACAACCCTTGGCACTCCTGGCAGTGACACAGCAGGCTCCGGAGGCTGTTACCGTGCTTTTGTTAGCAAGGGAAGCAGCATGCGGGCTTTCCTTCTTTGGAAGCATGGCTGTGCTCCACATCTCCACTCTGCTCTGCCCTCCGTGCAGAGGGTTTAACCGTGCTGTGTGGCTGTCTCCTACGTCACATGTTTTTAAGAAGCTCTTGCCAGCTTCCTGCTGAGGAGCTGATCCTGCTGACGTCTGCAGAGCAGGCCACGTCAGGCACGGCCGGGAAGGGAAATACAGTCCTTTTTTGGGTGCAGACTAGAGCAAAGTCTATTGGCCCCAGCAGAGAGGAGGGCTGAGATTCAGGAACAGCTGGGCTCTGTCAGTAATTTAGCACTGAAAGCTTAAACAATACCCAGGATAAACACACTCCAGGACTGGCAGACCTCCCTCTTTTTCTCAGCTCAGCACAATATTTTCCTTTCTCTTTTAAAAATTTCACTGCTGATAATTAATTTGAGTGGAATGCTTTTCCAGAGTTATAGTTAGATTTTCTTCTCCAACGGCACTCCCCCATTCCGACTTCTTTAATGCAGCTGTATCGCTCTGCTTTTTGAAATGGAAACCATCATTTGCCTTCCACAAAACTTAGCAGTTTCATATCATGAGGCAGCACCTGAACTGGGGTGCTTTTAGGGGTTCAAAAAGGCTGTGTTTGTGAAGAAAGAGAACTAGAGTAGCAAAGCAGAACCACTCCACACCTCCAGCTTCAGTCTGGGGGCTTTCAAGCTCCTGGAAAAAGGGGGATAAAACAGCCCTGGATCAGAGCACACTTGAAGTGGTGTGTTATTCAGAGTAGATTATATATATGCGCACATATTTGGAAATTTGGACAGTTTACAACAAGTCTTTAAGATAGGCTTAAGTCAAATCCCCACCTGACTGCTCCTCAGCTTCTGGGAAAACCCCAAGCTAGACGCAAAATCCATAGCAAGGCACCTTTCCCCAGCACACACGTCCTACCTGCCTGGCAAGGCTTTGCTTTCTCTGCCTTCCCCGCAGCTCTGACACGGCTGTATGCTGCAAAGTTCCTCCTTTCATGTGGGTGGTTGTGAGATAAGATAGCTCTCTTCTGTGCCTACGTGGCGTAGTTTAAAAAATCAAAATAAAAAAAATCAGGCTACCAGTGTTACAGAGCTGTGAAGAGGAGATTGTTAATCTGAGAACAGCTTTCTACCCTTGCATAAACAGCCCAAAATGAAGGACAATTACAGTGCTGCCTTTGTGGGATACGCTGCTCATCTGGAAAGTCCCTGTACCCCTCCAGCCCAGCCTGACCCCGGGGCCTCCCAGCACTCCCGCCTGGTTTAAGGAGTGTGTTGGCCATAAGTGAGGGTCACACCCAGGCCTCTAATCTTATCGAGCAGCGGTGGAAACCTGTTCAGCAGGGTCATAGATCAAGATGCAAAGTGGGTCCATCAGAAATACTTCTGTTTTTCTCATGTTGGTCAAGACATGGTCAGAATCTTTTCTATCCCACGTGTGATGCCTTTCTTTGCATAGTTAAAGCTGCATAAAGTGTAATTAGGCAGCCCCATATAATTAAGACCATTATGTAAGGTAAGCACCCCACAGAGTAATTGTGGCCAATTTTTAGCATACCCAGGGGCACTTAGTGGGCCCAAGGTGGCCCTTCAAATTATTTACCTGCTCACATGTTTCTAAACCACTCATCTTAGGTGTGTCTTAGGTGACATCTTTGAAGTGGACATTATTGTTTTGCTCCTGCTGAGAAACAGCTGGCTGGAGAAGTAGTACTCTTTTTTTCTTCCTTCTTGCAAAAAAAGGAGTTTCATATCTTGTTTCTGTTCTGAAGCAGACTGAAACTGAGATGCTGGATGTGAGTGACCCAGTTTCAGATGTGACCCGCCAGATTCAGGGCTTGACTGTCACTCCACAGGGGGAGCATGAGTTGCTCTAGGCAGAGCCTCACTTGATTGCTGTCTTCCTTTCTTGCTTTTTGATGAGAAATTCCAGCCTGGATCTGAGAAATGTTCCCCAACAAAATGGTGCTGACATGAAAAAACTTCCTTGAAGTGTTTTATTTGCAGTGGAAGGACATGTCAGTTCTCCTGCAAATACCATGCGATTCCTCCTGTTCTTTTGAGATCCTGTTCTTTTGAGACAAAAGGCAGCTCTCTGCTTTCTACTACCCTTTTACCAGGTTCCTGAAAGCCATCTTGTCCCTTCCCTGCCTGAAGATTGACTTCTGCTCAAGCAGCAAAGTGCCTGAGGTGAGCCATATTCAAATCTGCATCTCATCTCTAAATCTGGAGTCACTCCGTCCTCTTCCAGAGAAATATGAGCCAGTATCTGGCTGTGATAACTGAACATGAGCACCAATCCTGATAGAGAAGGAAGAGAGTCACCTGAGTGCTAAGAAGGACAGTGGTAAGATCCAGAGGCTGTAGGAAGAGGCAAGTTGGAAAAAATTGCATCATTGCCCACCCCCACGAGCCTTTCTTGCTGTGTGCTGTCTGTGCTTGGAGGAGGGGGTGACATCAGCACAAAGGATCTTGTCTTGGAGTCAGCAGAGCTGCCCACAGAGCACCTGTTTGCTGGTTAGGTGGACCAGATCCTCCTCTAGCTTCCCAGCAGCACATATGTGTACACCTGGGATGTCTTCTAATGCGTATGTTCCAGTCTGCACAGAGCTCAGGCCTTCCCTTTCTGAAAATAAAGCTGAGAGAGCTCTGTGAACCAGCCCTGGGATACAGGAGGGTGTGAGGAAAGGCTGAATATCAACCTGTGGTGCTACAACACCCTGCTCCCTCTGGCTCACCAGGCCTAGTGTTCTGCTCTGCTGGTGTCCTTCCAAGGGAGCTCCAGGGAAGACAGTGAATTTAATGATTTTGATAGCTTCTAAGATGTTTAAAATCACAGTGGGTCTTCTACCCTCTCCCCACCGCAGAACACACCTCAATGTTCAAAACTGAAATTTAATTTTATTCTTTTCCTTTGCTTCTTTTAGCTGCCTCCCATGTTTCAGACCTTAATGTGGATCGGCAAAGCCAGCTCATGTTTTCAATTTTCTTCTTAGTGATAACCTTTTTTTAAATTAAAAGCTCACTCCTTGCAGGAGAGAAAGAAAGAAGACTTGTGATGAGATCTCAAGCGTTGGCAACTTTGAGCTGAAATTTCTAATGGTGGAACAGAACAGTTTGAGCACAATGTGGCCATGCTAGAAAGAGGGAAAACAGCCATTTATGGCAGACAAATGTGTACAATTGCCACGCAAGGGCCCTCCTGGGCTCTGGAGCGGGCAGGGTGCAGGATGCATGAGTTATTATTAGCTGCTTTGTATGGTAGAGAGGCCCTTCAGTTGCCTGATCTCTGCAAAAGCTGCTTCACTCAGGAGTACTCTTGAGAATGAGGGAGTGGAAGGCAGGAATTTGAGACCCTTTTAAGGTCTGTTTACTCTTCCAGCCTCCGCAGATTTCAAGGGCATGTATATGAGGCAAATCTGAAATGGTTATCATGGTGAGAGCTGCAGGCACAGGAGGGAGTGGAGATCCCTGGAGCTCTGTCAGCCAGGAGTAATGGGTCACATGGGAATGTTTTCTTGCTCCATTGGGCCATTTCCGCAGCAAGTGTCCGTGATCCAGGTTGAGAATGGCCCCTCCACAGGGACTGTAAGAAAACAGTCCTGGGCCTTGTGTTTTCATATGGCTTGTTGCTACAGGGAAACTGGAAGGTGATTTTCCCCTTCCTTCCCCTCTTGCGCAGTGTTTTCTATGGGTAGACGTTCATGGCATTCATCCTCTTTCTAGCAGGAGATTGCCTCACAGCTGCGTTCCCAGCTCCTTCCACTCATTAGAAATGCAGCTTTTCAGGTTCATAAGTCTCCAGGTGCATTTATAATGGAAAGTGAGCCTCCATGCGCATCGGGAAACTGAGGCATATACTGAGAAAAAGTGAGTTGCTTTTGCAAATACAGGGCAGGCAGGTGCCAGCAGCAGGATCAATCTCATTGTGCTTGTTCAGCTGCTTTTCAGGCCAGCTGGGGCGGAATGTGATCCTAAGCACACACAGCAGAGCTGGACAGCAAGGGATTTCAACCTGGCTTCACACTTTGAGATGGGTAGCAGGGATATGGTTAGTTTTTGTGAGCCTCCAACAGGCTGCATCAGAGTGGAAAACATTGATAGATGTCCACAGAGTCCCATACTGGAAGTTGCAGAAGCATGTGAACTATAATTCTTGTTTTACACTGCCATAAGATCTCCAATGCTGAGATCCAGATTTCCCAAATGTTGGTGATCTCAGACACTGTTTCGGGCAGCTCTTTAACCATGAATATTAACTTTCAAATCTTGGGATACCCAAGAAGATTTCACATCCAGACCTGAGTCTGGTCAGGGTGAGCAGACAGCTAGAATGTAGGCAGAAGATCGTGGCCTCTACGCAGCTCTGCACAGCAGACTGGGCTCATCTGGTACTGGAGCTGCTGGGGATGCTGTGAACAAAAGATGTATGACCTGGTGTGTAGGAATCTGAGTTCTAGGGGGGACATCTCAGCTCAATTCCTGGCTCCATCACAAACCGCTGGCCTGCCCCAGGCATGCCATTCTGCCTTCCTGTGACTCAGTTTACCTTCTGGGAAACAGGGGAGAAGGGAAGAAATAGCACCCTACTTCGTGGGCTAATTTTAGGGATAGCTATATTAAAGACACTTCAGTCTTGCAGGCCTTGGGATATCCCGTGCAGGTGGGGGTGAGCTGCAGAGCTGAGGGACCCGTGGTGCCCAGGCAGGATGGTGCTGGCTGTGAAGGGAAGCAGCAGGATGCATCCTGCTCTAACAGAGGTGCTCCAATCCCTGCCTGGCACCTCTGTCCCCTTCCCTGGCCTGTGCTGATGTCTCAGCTGCTGGCAGATTGAGTTGCGCTTTCCCAGCTGTGAGGAAGGCTTCCTGACAGAATTCCCGTGTATAATTTGCTCACCATGGCCTCAGCCAAGGATCAGCACAGGAAGGGGAAAGTGGGTTATTGTTGTTACTGTCTTGCCAAACCTCCTTTTGTTTTCTAAGGAATGTGGCTGTAAAGCCCTGCTGCCAAAGCCTCTCTTGAGTCCTGCTCTGAGGGTAGGCCTTCCTTGGGGCTGCTGTGCGCAACGGGGAAATTATGCCAGCAAGTGAGCTGCATGTTGTTTCTTTTACAACTGAGTAGTTATTCCCCTTGTGACACAGCTCACCCCACTCTCCACCCTCCCACGCACTGTGGCTATCACTGACCTTCAGTGTTTCCTTTGCATAGCCTTTTCCTCTGTCATCTCGTGGGGAACACTGTCCATGTGCTGGATTTCCAGTCGTTGTTCTTGTCATGTCTTAGCCACCGTGTTTGTTTTTTGGTGCCTGCTCAAATTCCAGAGGTGCTGAGAGATCCCAGACGGCTTCGCTGACCTCCCTGTGGGAGACAGGGACATAGCTGTCTGGGGTGGGAGTGAGACCATCCCTGCCATTACTGGTGGGTGGGTGGGGTGGGGCAGGGCTGGGGTATAACTGCGCTCCCAAAAGCATTAATTATAGTGTGAGCTGGTGATGAACATGTGGAGGACAATCACTCCAAGGAGCTCTGGGGAACGCTGGTCAGCAGGGGTAGGCTGAAGCATCCTGGGCCACTGTGGCTGGTCTCTCAGGATGATCTATGTTCTATCAGAGTCCTTGGGGCCAGGTCTTTGACCATCACATCCCTGGCATACCTCAGGGCAGCCTCCTGGAGACCATTTCCAGGATACTGAAGTTATGTTTAGCTTAAACAGGTTTAAATGTGCCTGTTTCATTCCATACCTAGCTTCTACATGAAGCTCCTGGGTTTTCGTAAAGCGAGACCAAAGTCCTGGGTAGAAATTGAGCAATATATCAAGGCCTTGGACAGGCACCAAGGTCTGACCTGAAAATGGCTCAGGAATCCAGCCCCCACCTCCTCTCCTTAAATGTACACAGATAAAATCATGACTGTCTTCATTCCTCTAAATCTCAGTGGAAAAATGCCCCCAGAGACTGCTAAAGCCTTGGTTGTTGCTGAAATGCAGAAATACGGAGAGCTTATGTGCTGCTTCTGTGAGTAACAGATGTGGCTTTAACCTGAAATTTGGGATCCAAACCCAGATGAACTCTGTGTGCAATCCAAAGCCATGGTAAATGACCCCTACTTTAATAACTAACCAACTATCTCCCTCGCTCCCTGGTTGCACACACCCTGGCAGTGCAGGGCAAGTTTTAGCTCTGAAGCCAGGTATCTCTTCGGCTCCGGCCTCCCTGACTTTCTTGAATAACAGAACTTTCTGTGGGACTTCTGCAACAGGCAGAGTGAAGAAGGTTCCGTTGCTGGAGTCTGCAAGACAGCAAGCAAACGCGTGAATGCTGATACTAAGTCTGTCTTTGCTCTGATGCACAAGTGGCCTTTGGTGTTAGCTGCAAAGGAGCTGTGTTCTGGTTAGGGAGAGCGTGCCGGTCGCATGTGAAATTGCAGATAGTGAGGAGGTTTGCAAAGCACTGGAGGGTGGACGTGTGTGGTACACCCTGTGCCTGCCCTCCCCAGCCCAGGTGCAGCACCCCACCAAAAACCAATTAGCCAGCTTTGCCAGGGAGGGCGAGGAATCCTTGGGAACAGCCTAGAGCAGTCCTGCGGAGTCCACCTGCTACCTAGGAGGTACCTCTCTAAGCAGGGATCAGCCTGCCTCTTGGGAAAGGGCACCACCCAGATCTAAGCTCTTGTAGGGTGTTGCCCTGCTTTATCTGGGCCGTCTTTGTGCACTAATTGATGTTTGCAGGGGTTGGGAGGTTTGCCGGGCTCTGGGAAGCAATGGCTTCTTTCATATTTGTGGGTGTAGCCTGAGAAGAACCCCAAGGACCTTATCCCAGTGTCCCTTCTATCCCATGCTGGAGCCTGGACCATCCACACACTGCAGCTCTCAATGGCTGTAAGACAAAGTACCCCCATGGATCTGCAGTCTGGCCATATAGAGGCCACAGAGAGAGGGATGGACTGGGCAGAGCTTTGTCAGTAGAACAACTGTAGATTATGCCTGACATAATCCATGCTGTGGAGTTGAGCTGGGGACCAAGAAGGCGGCTGGTGGGGAGGGAGGGAAGGGGAAGCCGGAGCCATATGGCCAGATCCATAGCCTATGATGGTAGTGAGATTCTAGAGTTAGCCTTAACCAGGTCAGCTTGCCATAAACTAGACTGTGGTGTAACCATGCTGGAGTAGACCAAAATCTGGCAGTCCTAGAGCTACTTGTCTTCTCTTCTGTTAAGCAGTACCTGCTATAGTAAGGCTTTGAAGTCTGTATGGGACTGGCTTGATCTCTTCAGCCTTGTGGGAAAACAGAATTTCCCAGAAAGATCCCATTTTCTGTTTGACACTGTATGTCCTATAAAACCCTCAAGCAAAGGATGCTGTGGTGGTATCTCAGGTCTCTGATGCTGTAATAGAAGTTGCTTTAATCTGTAACCATCTCCTGCTCTTCTCCTCTAAAGTGTGGGTAAATCAACTGCTCTTCACAGGCTCTCAAAAAACACATTCAAGCCCAGCAGAGATTCCCACTCAGTGCCGAGATGTCAGGCGGCTCTGAACAGGGTCAGGAAATGCACTTACCAGCTGCTGCAGCAACAGTGCCTTTGGTGCTCTTGCCCTTATTTTTTTGCCAATGATTGGGGTTGCTATGGCGCTGCAACACATATTACCCTGAATTAATGCTTTATAAGCAATAAACTCAGATTTCGGCAATGTGCTGCTTTGGCAGCTTGTCACAGCGTTGCTCCCTGCCTGAGCTGGAGTTTGGCAGACGAGTCACATTCTCACCACCTAAAAAATCCTGTCTTGTGGTTTCAGCCAGAGGGGTTTTTTTTTTAACTTCTCATTTCTAAGAAAAGAAAAATCCCTTTTTCGTAGCATGGCTGCATGTCAGTGAAGTGTGAAATCCCTATATATAACCCTCCATCCTCCCTTAGAAGGAAAGGTGTGAGATAGACCCAAGGAGGGAGCTTTGCCTGAAAAACGCTGGCTGGGGGAGGAATGCTGGCCCTTTACCCTACCAGGCTGCAGCAGCAGTGCAGCTCATGAGAAGGGCCCTGTATCTTGCCTCTGCTTTGTGGCTTGGAACAAGACACAGCACCTCTTAGGCTCAGTTTCCTGCTGTGCTGGTTGTCTGTCTCTCCCACGTTAGACCGTAACTCCTCAGCTCATGTGGTTGTTCATGTGTGTCTTTGCAGCGCTAAGGAGGATTTGGCTCCAGTGTTCTGTGTTTTTCGTGGGTTCGTCACCAGGCTTAGTGGTGGGTTTACCTGTTCCCAGTTGTGGGCAGAAAATCATGTTTTGACTGGAGCCAGTATTTATTTGGGGACTTTCTAGGGGGAAAAGAGCTGAGCCTGGGTAGGCTGACACACCCCAGGGTGCTGTGATAAGGGAGAATTGCCAAGGGGCAATTTGCCTCTGCACACATCTGTGTCTCACTCGTGCTGTTGACCTTGTGCTGGAGGCAAGGACTGGGGGAAGTTGTGATCTCCAAGGGCTGGTGAAGGGTAGAAGGGGTGGAGCAGGACAAGGGGCTGTCCAGGGGCTTGTCCTACTGCAGTGCCTTACTCCTGGAGCCCTACTGCTCCTTGCTCCATTTCTGAGATAGAGAAAGGGCTCTGGACTCTTTATCTCATAAAATAACAAGCCTGTTCCAGGCTTTACTGCTGACAACTTTCTCAGGACCTGACTGTGCAAACACCTCCATCCCCACACTACTCTGGGTCTGCTGCCTTGGTGAGCACTCCTCTGGACCTTTTCTATTGTCCCCTTTCTACCTTCTCAAGCTTTGTTCGACAGGAACAGAAGTAGGCGAAGGCAGTGGCATCCTGCAGAGAGGATGTGGAAAAAAACAATAACCAAATGCAAAGAACAGGAAACCATCTCTGAAATCAGCGTGAGGTCATCTACACACCTTCCCCAACGAGGCAACTTCATGAGGAACTGTAGTCTGAGGCTTCATTTCTGGCCGATAATATTGAGCTTCAAATAAATGTCTTATTACACAAGACGCTGTCAACATGGGTTCAGCAAGAAGCTAGTAAGGCCAAGGAGAAAACCCCAGAGTGCACTGAAGGCAGCTGGAGCCAGCAAGTTCTCAGCACCATTGGAAATCTAGGTCCAAAGTCCTAAGGAGTTTGAAGAAAAAGCAATTCTTTCTGCTTGCGGCTCCGTTGAGTACAGCAATGTTTGCTTCCTAAAATACTTCTGAACAGATGTGACATTCGCAGTGGGTCAGAGAGGTTGTTTTCCATGAGGAAACATGGCATGCAGTAAGGAAAGTAGATCAGAAGGAGGTTGTTCTGCAAAAGACAGCTCCTAGGAACTACATGGTCCCTTGCTGAAGCCCTAGGCTTGGGCTACAAAAGCTACTGTGTCCAAATACTGTGGGGAAAAGCATCTAGCTCTTGGTCCACATACAAATCCATTCAGAAGCAGAGGGGAATATTAGAAAGTGCCTGACAGGCTACAAGTGAAACTGCCTGGACATGCCCAAAATGTGTCCTGACATGTCCTGTCCATAAATCCCAAGGCACTTGGAGCTGGCGTGGAGACTCATGTTACTGGTGACACAGACTGAACAAAGGACAAAGCTGACAAAGGACAATCAGGCACCAAAATAGGTGGCAAGGTACTTAGCAAAGCCCAGCACCATGGAGTCATGCGGGATGATAAGCTTCTAGGAGCTTGCCCTGCCTAGAAGATGCTACGTGCTTGTCCTGACTATGGTCTAGACTGCCGGGAATCAATACGTGCTGCAAAACATGGTCTGATCTAGCAGCTAGCAGGTTAAAAAGGCTTTGTTTTCTGTCCATGGCCTCCTTCTCCCCCCTAGTTGCATTTCACACGGTTCAGTCACAGTCTTATTTCACAACTGTGTGTTTTGAAAGGACTTATTAACCCTAAGTGTAGGCTGGGCTTAAGGCTCTTGCTTTATTGTTTACCCTGCCTGCTAGGCCTGTTTCTGGGGTCAGACCCAGGTTACTAATTACAGCTGTGATTAAACATACTAGCCCAGCTTACCCCTGGGCTTTTTTCCCCTTAAATTCCCAGTGATTGTGCTTAACTGGTGTTAGCAACCAGGTGGCTCCTGGCACTGCCGTCACAATTGTCTGTGCCTTCTCCGGCAGAGCCAGATAATGAGATTTGAACCGGGCCAATACATCTATTATTTTTACAGTTCAGAACTGTTCCCAGAGAATTTTTTTAAAATTTCTTTTTCTTAGGGTAAAGAAAGCCAGCCCTTGGCTTCCCAATCTACGTAGATAACCTTAAAATCCTTCTCGAATGCTAGGGTAATTGGGAGGGACCCACCCACGAGAAGCGACAGCTAATTTAGCAATCTGTGGGACACGTCTCGTCTAATCGGGAGGATTTGAATGTTAATTCTGTGTAACTATTTTACTGCTGATAACAGGGGGTGTGGATTCACACTCTGGCTGTTTGACTGGCAGCTGACTCTAATGGTATTCGAGGACAGCCTGAAATTGTTTTCTGTGTCTCATGCCTTACGAACTTCAGCCCAGCAGACTAAAAAAGGTGTTGTCACCCCCCCAAAAAACCTAACTAGTCAAAGCGTAGCGTGGGAACAGTTGCCTTTTAGGTGTACATAAAATACCCGGGCTTGCTGACTCTTGAAAAGAGAAACTCTGTGTGAGCAGCTTGGTCTGTCCATGCTGAGTTTTAACCCTTGATTGAAAGCCAAATGTTCCCCTTTTATTGTAAAATTTCCAGCTCAACTGGTTTTGAACTTCATTTGGATAAGCAGGGCCAGAGTGTTTGAAAGCCTATCTGAACTTTTAATTCCTGTCAAACCAGTTACAAATCTAGTTTGGCCAATTGCTATGGAGAGGGTTATTGTGTTTTGTTCTTTTTTTTAATTGAAATCTAAATGCTGTCAGCCATTTCCAGCTAAACACAGGGCGGAAACTAATCTAGCCAGAACAGCATTAAAAACAGCTCTAACTTCTCTTTTTAAAATGAGTTTTATTTTCTAATTGTTTGTTTACTCTGTAACTCCTCAAAGCAATTTGAAAGCATGTATTAAGTCTTATGCCCTGTCTTTAAGACTGCAGTCTTCTTGTAACAGGGCCAGAAATTATGAGCACATAACACGCTTAGAGGTCCTTGAGCTCCACAGGAAATCTCTTATTGGAAGGGCTTAACGAAGACAATCTGATTTCTGAGACCAGGGCCTGTGTCTGACCATATGAACAACCCTAAGCTGCGTGAAGGGAGTCTTTAGAATCAGGATGATTAAGAATAAATGGAGGATCTGAATTCGGAGAATGGTGCCACCGCTTACTTCATCCACTTGCGGAGCAGGGGGGACCAGGGGAACCTGCTTGCCAAGGTTAGATCATCAGCAGTACTTAACGAACACTGTTAGCCCTAATGGCAAATAAACCTGAGCTTGCTATTAGTGCTATCCTTGGCAGGCTGGAGGACAGAAGACCTCTTGCTACAATTATTGTCCAGTGACTCAGGGCTGGATGATACCATCCAAGTACTTTTTAATGTGATCCTTCTGTTGGATGGGGGGAAACAAGCCCTTCTCCCTGCTCTCAGCTCATCTGGTTAGATTGCAAACTCTGCTCAGGCCCCCTGTGCTTTACTACAGTAGAAAAGTGAGGGTTTATTTTTGCTTTGGCTTTTACTGATATATTTGTACCAAGGTATCGTCTACTAGGATGGTTTCTTGCTTCCTAATTTTCTGCTGATTATGACTGTACCCACGCGCGGTGAGCGTGTCTGCGGGCTGACGATACAGGTGTGTTTAAAGTAATGGAGCTGTGCATGGACAGGCTCGCACCGTGTGTTTATGCAGCCTCTTCCAGGGGCCTCTGGCTGCTGCTGCAGTATAAATAACCTCCCCCTGCATTGTGCTGTGCTCTGGGTTTCACATGCACCCATGTGCTCTTTCATGTGTGTTGCCGACTTAAAAAAACCCACACAACAACTCCTTAGACTTTAATCCTTGGGTTTATTTCAAAGCTTACAAAGGCAAATCTGGTTTATAGCAAGAGATTTGCTTGATTCCTTGTGCTCTGCGGATGAATGGAGTAGCAGATGGAGCGGGGAGGGGAGGACTCAGGGACCTCTTGGCTCTTCTTGCTAGCTTGACCCTACTTCTGTGCCAGCTGCCCAAAGCGCTTTCTTTTAAGCTGTGCAGAACATGAAATGGGGTCAGTACAGACCTCTGCTTGGGCAGTATCTGTTATATCCACCTCTTGTATGACTTCCAAAACTATTTTCTTACTCTTTGCTGTTGCTTGTTGGCTACACAGCTGTCGTCTTTGTGCTTCAGAAGGTGTGAAATCCCATGCACAGTGTGCACATAGGAATGACAGAGGTGTGAATAAAATGAGCTGCAGACTCTGAAAGCAAAAGGCCTCAAAAAATCCTATTTCACCCTTGAGTCATGGGAATTAATTGGAGTTTTGAGACCTGCTGTATAAAGAGGTGCTGGAAAGCCTCCCCCAAGCCTGGCGCAGGAAATACCCTCTTTTGAGGGGGACAGGCAGGGTGGTGCTCTCGCTACCCCTTGGCAAGAGTGGTGCCTAAGTGGGACAGGACCCCAAGTGGTTCGATAAGAGCCATGATAAGGTGGAGCCACGCTGGCAGGCTGCCTGCCGGCAGACGCACGCTCCTCCTTATCAGGGAGCGCCGCGGTGAAAGCGCTGTGCCAGCAACGGGAGCGGCACTGTGGGAACCGGCGATGGCTCAGCCTCCGTGGGGCTGCTCCTCAGGCAGAGGCAAACCCAGATGATCTAATTCCCTGCCTCGGTTTTCTCCAGCTGCACCCACTGCTTGTGGAGATGCCAAATGAGGCCCCAGCCATAGGAGGAGAACACGTTTTAGCTGGGGATCACATCAGAGTTGTGGCTTCAGATCCTCCCCTGGTGCATGCCAAGGGAGGCATCTGGGGCTGCGAGACAATGGCTCGAAACAATCCTGGTTCTCTGCCAAGGAATATTAATTCAGAAATCCCATCCTTTTTTGATACTAACTCTCTCATGGTTGATCAAAGCAAAGGCAAGAAAAGAGCTTGGCCTCCTACTGTTGCTTTAGCTTCGGGCCAGTTTCAGCAGAAGCTGGGCGAGTGCCTTTATCCTGGGCAGCGTGGCTGGCAGCTGGGCCAGCTGGTGCAGCTCCCCGTTTTGTAGTGGCTTTAAGGTGCTGCCTGCATCTCACTAAGCATCAGGGCTGTGCACCACTTGCTCCGGTTCCCCTCTCCCCTCCTGCTGGGCTGGAAGAAGGCAACTGAGGATGCTTGGTTCTGCTCCATGCTTGCCTTGGCTTGTTCTCCCTGCTCTGTGATCGGACACGTCCCCTGCACTGCAGCCACCTCCTCCTGGATCCCGCTCTTCCTCCAGCCTGGCTTTTGGCTGGAGGGAGGCACTGGGTTCTGGGGTGTCTGCCCTCGCTTCTCACCTCAAACCCTCCTCAGGCAGCGAGATGAAAGTGGTTATTGTTGTGTTCCCCCTCATCTCCCTTATTTGTCTATGACAGTGCAGGTGATGGCAAGTTCTCCCTGCACGCTTCAGGGATCTCTAGAAAGGATTTGGCCTTGTCCAGTGAGCAAGGATCTGTGATGTGTTTCAGGGAATAAAATTTGGTGATGGAAACCTGCCTGTACACTCCTACGAGATGAGAGTCCCATGTAGGGGGCCGGACCCCATCTTGTACTGAAGCCGGGCGGGTAGGAAGGGCCAGATGCCGGGGATGGGTCACTGTTGCAGTCAGGACTGGGTAAGTGGTCTGTTGTCATTCCAGATCAGCAGAAATGCTGCTTCACCGATGCCAATCCAGCACCCTGGTGCCCGTGCTGGGCCAATGCCCTGGCAGAAGTGTGCAGGACCCCAGGGCTGCCGGCTGTCGGGAGCACCCTTTCCCTTGCACCAGCTCCCACTGGCTGCACCGTTCCTTCAGTCCCTTGCGTTTCAGTAAGTGACTTGCCAGTGGCTTGGCAGGGACGAGCCTTCGGTTTACCCTTCCGAGGCATCGTGTTTGTTAGTGGAAGCACCCCGTGGCGGGGAGGGTTGGGAACCTGACCCTGGTGGTACCGGTGCTCCAGGGTTTCCTGCAGCGGGCCAGCGAGGTTGGGCTGCGGCGGGG
>VYXH01007219.1:194780-224913 GCA_013397275.1 Burhinus bistriatus | reverse complement strand
CCCCCCGCTATTGTCATCACGGCGGCGACGTCACTCCTTCCACTGCGCTGAGGTCAGGTGCTATTAGCATACCGCGCCCCCTCGGCCAATGAGGGCCGCCGCACCGATGACGCCTCCCCGCGCTGCCCTATTTAAGCGGGGCGCGGAGCCGCCGCCGCAGACCCCGCCGAGCCCAGCGGAGCTGCGCGCACCCACCCGCTCCCCCACCTCCCCACCGCCNAGCACCCTGGTGCCCGTGCTGGGCCAATGCCCTGGCAGAAGTGTGCAGGACCCCAGGGCTGCCGGCTGTCGGGAGCACCCTTTCCCTTGCACCAGCTCCCACTGGCTGCACCGTTCCTTCAGTCCCTTGCGTTTCAGTAAGTGACTTGCCAGTGGCTTGGCAGGGACGAGCCTTCGGTTTACCCTTCCGAGGCATCGTGTTTGTCAGTGGAAGCACCCCGTGGCGGGGAGGGTTGGGAACCTGACCCTGGTGGTACCGGTGCTCCAGGGTTTCCTGCAGCGGGCCAGCGAGGTTGGGCTGCGGCGGGGGCAGCGGGACCGGGCCACCTTCCCACACGCTGCCAGCACCCCGGAGACCCGCTCCAGGGACCCGGGAACAGCCGGGGGGGCTCCGACACCGCCTTCCCCGGGGCGGCAAACACGCACCTGGGCTGATCCGGGATCTGGGGGAAAGGAGGGGTTTCCACCACTCAGGACGGCCCGGGGAACCCNTGCGCGCACCCACCCGCTCACCCACCTCCCCACCGCCGCCCGGGAGCCCGGCATGAACCAACGCCAGAGCCAGCGCCGCGGCGGCCCGCGGGCCGATATGGTGCCCGAGATCGCCGCCGCCGTGGGCTTCCTCTCCAGCTTGTTGCGGACGCGGGGTTGCGTCAGCGAGCAGCAGCTGCAGGTCTTCAGCGGGGCGCTGCGGGAAGCGCTCGCAGGTGAGGCGGGGCCCCGCGGACCGGGGAAGAGATCGGCTTTGCGGGATGGAAGGTCTGCACTCGGGTCCGTGCTCTTCCTCTCCCCCCCCACCCCCCTCAGGGCCGGGCACCCACTGGTGTCCTTCCTCGGTGCCCCCTGTGTTGCTTCCAGGACCTGGTGTCCCTCCTTGGGTGCCCACTTGTGTCCTCTTGGGTTGGGCACCCATCTGCGTCCTTCCCTTGACACCCAGCTGTGTCTTCTTTGGTGCCACACCCCTATTTGAGCCCTTGTGTGGGTGTCCACCCGTGTCCCTCTGGGGACTGGCAGGCATCTGTGTACCTCCCTGGGCACCCACCTGTGTCCCTGTGGGGTCCTGGACAAACAGCAGCCTCAGCCCTGAAGGCGAGCCAGTCCCCTGCCCAGTCTGCTGAGGATTTTGTACAGCTCCCTTTCTCCTGGCAGCAGCCCATCTGCTTGAAGCCCTCCTTGCTGTGGCTTGATATGAAGAATCCCAAGCTGCTCTGTGTGCCCTGTCCCCTGGCAAGAAGGGCTCAGCCCTGTGTCAGTGGGGTTTGGTATTCCCCTCCCCGCAAGCATGTCTGGGGCTCGACACTGACTGGGTGGTTCAAGGGTCTCCTCCCAGCCGAACACAGCCTTGTGTTATCAGCCCTAAGAAGGGATGGTTTGTTTGCCGCTGTGCTGAGATAAGGGGTAGCGACATGCCCCTGAACTTAGAGAATGACCTGGATATTACTCTCTGACTGTGGTGTTTTGTTGGTGGTGATATGGTATCTCCCCTGGCCACCCCAGCGGTTGGAGTGAGAAGGTGTTTGGGTCCTGTCACTGCAGCCCCTGCGGCACCATCCTGCCTGGGGTTTCTAGGACCTGAAGAGCTGTGCTCCTACGCCTTGGAGCAGGCAGCAACTGAATAGCTGAGCGCTTGGCTCTGGAGTCTCTGTCTGATGGAGGCAGCCTAAGGAGGACTGGGTTTCCTCCGCCTGCAGTGAGGTGTGGGACCCCCTTGGGACTGCAGCAGGACGCAGACCTCCTCGCAGCTGTTGCATGCCTGCTCACCACTCTTCCCTTCTCGCTTCCCTTGCAGAGCACTACAAACATCACTGGTTTCCTGATAAACCGTTCAAAGGCTCTGGGTATCGCTGTATCCGGATCAATCACAAAATGGACCCCATTATTAGCAAGGCAGCAAGCCAGATCGGACTCAGCCTACCGCAGCTCTACCAGCTCCTGCCCAGCGAGCTTACGCTCTGGGTGGACCCCTACGAGGTCTCATACCGCATCGGTGAGGATGGCTCCATCTGTGTCTTATATGAAGCAACTGCAACGAAACCTGTGAGCTCCTATGGGATGCTTACCTGTAAGAACCAGATGATGTTAGGTCGCACCAGTCCTTCCAAAAACTACATCATGACTGTCTCCAGCTAAATACTCCTCTTGTCCTTACACTGCCAAGACACAGGCTACTGTATACCTCACCTGAGGATCTATTTTTAAGATGAAGAGCTATTTATATTTTTTAAAAAAATCCAAGAAAATCCAAAATTAAAATATTGAGCACTGTTTTGAACAGAAGCAGTGTTCTAGGTGCCTTTTCTAAAGCTGTTGCAAGCTTATGAGTTTTTATTATGAAGCTGATACCTACCTAATTAGTGTTGGATGGCAATTTTGGGCTGGCTTGCTCAACTTGAGCAGCTTGGAATGGAGGAAGAGGAGGGGAAAAGCCAGACTGGGAAGTATGGCTTGGTGGTGGGAGATGCCTGTGTCACCTTCTCACCATCTTGGTACCCAACAGTATTGCCGTATTGCCAAGTATTGCAATACTGTTGGAGAAGGGATGAAGGAGTTGCTGTCTTTCCTCCACTAACTGCTTCACTCCCCAGCTGGTCTGATCTCTCTGGGACCTGGATATAGTGTTTGAGGGAACCTTGCCTCAGGGCTGGGTGATGCTGGGGACCCTAGCATCCCTCTCCTTTGCTCTCGCACATCTCCTCTGGATACACTTACTCTGTGAGCGTTGCAGTTCTGCTCTGCCCCACTGCCAGCACAAAGTAAGGAGGAGCATGGGCTCTCTCCAGCCCCTCCATTTTTCCTGTCTGCTGCTGGACTGAGAAGGAGCCGTGTGGGTATTGGTGTCCTGTGAAGTGGAGCAAGGCAGAGCTGCACTGGGGGTCAGGCTGTGCAGGCAAAGTCCCCGAGATGGATATTGTAGCTACTGTGGTGGCACTGGAGTCCTTGTTTGTTCCTGGTGCTCCCCAGTACCTGACTATCACCCGTTGTTTCCTGCACATTAAGAAGGGTACTCCAGACCCTGAAACCAGCGCTGAACAGCTGTGAATTACAAAGCCTTTCTGCTATGAGTGACTTAGACATCAGCCCATGACCTGCTCATGTGTGGCCTCTCTGTGCTCCACGAGTGGAGTCTGGCCTCTTCCTTGTGAAAGTTGCCTAGTCCAGTGCTGATGACTTGCAGTGTCACTTCTCCAGGAGAGCTGAAGCAACTCGCCTTATGCCCTAGAAGTTGGTGTGTGAGAACCCCCTTTGCCCTGTCTCTTAATTGAAAGTATTGGGGGTCTCTTTTCCCCCTGTGTGTGGGATGCTCAAATACTTTGGTGTCCTAACATTGCTTTTAAAGTCGCAGCACTTCTTCCCTTTCTTCCTCCTCTGGGTGATCACCACATGGCTGTCCCTGGGAGCTGTCTCCACTGATACCTTGGTAAGGGGCATTGTTTGGTTCTGATCTCTTGGTACATAACTGTTTTGCACAATTAATGCCTGGACCTGTGCTTTGTCTGGTCAAGCAAAACTCCTCTTGGTGTTCCAGTGGTACTTGTATTCAGGGAGACTTTGCCCGAGTGTTGTTCAGGATTTGTCCCTTAAACTGCTGTGGCTAACTACAAATGGGGTGGGAGCTGAAAGTGCTGCCCCAAGAACTTTACATACCTGTTGGGAATGAGCCTTTACCAGGATGTTCTGTGTCCATTGCCTTTTTATGAAGCAGCTGGTGCTCCTCCAGTAATCCTGGGAGAAGTGATTGAAAAAGCAGGGCATTGACATAGTTGTTTGTAGTGAAACTTTCCCAGATTTGTCTCTTCAGCACACTTTTTTTTACCTTTCTGTTTTCTGACCTGGCAGCTGACTGGCGTAACCAGAGTTCTTGCCCAGCCTTTGATGAATCAAGTTCTCAGACATTTGTGCAATATATTTCCAAATCTTGGGCACTCTGGGAGAGGAAGGAAGCCTCCCATCTGCCACAGTTCTTAGCTTGTTTTTTTTAATATATTAAAAATATATATAATAATTCACAGCTCCCCAGCTCTGACTTCTAATGTTGAAAAGTAAGTTCAGATTTTTCTAAGTTTCAAATCATGAATTCAGAACTGGAAAACCAGCCTCAATTCTTAGATCCTTTTGAAATGTCAAGTGGTGAGTTATTTGTCCTTGAACAGTAATAGCAGACTGTGGTTCTGAAGTTGCATCACTTCCCTCTGCATCACTTGAATTTCTCATGTCAGCAAAGCAGAAGCTGAAATAAAGTGCTGGGGCTTTTCCCCTGGTGAACTTGTGCAATAGGTGACCTCACGAAGAGGGGAGTGTTTGGGAACTTCCAAAAAACAAATTCCCTTTTCAAGGAAAAGGGATCTCAATGCTTTTTGGAGTCCTTACTTAACCTACTTATGTGGAAAGCCCATGATGAGAACTGCATCCAGGATGAGCAGTGTTTGCTTTGCTGGACTCCTTGGCTGGATGTGGAGTTTCCTGAAGGCTGGTACTTCCTTGGGTTGTAATTTGTCATGATCAAAGCAGTCTTAAGATTTAACAGCCCCCACCCCTTTACTCTGTTCCCTCCCTCTTACCAGAAAAGTTTTTCAGGAACAACAGCCCACACCAAAGGAATACACTACAATTGTTCTTAACAAGCCTCTGCTTCCAGAACCAAAATAGCCAAGTCTCATTCTTTTTGTCCCTGGTGTGGAGGAGTCTGATGTTAAAGGTGTCTGTTTTTAGCTTCAAAACCAACCAAGCTTGGGTATAATCCATTTCTCTCTTGTAGCTGGTTACATGTAAAAGCTGTGAATTAGTGTGCTTTGTTGCCTTCTGCCTACAAGCCTGATACTCGACTGCAGAGCTGAATGGTGTGTATTTTAAGACAGTGTATTTGAGGGGTTTCCTGTCATTTTTTTTTTTAACAAGCTGGACTGTTGAACGGGACCTGCTTTTTGTATTTGGTGACAATGGTAGAAAGCTTGTAAGCTACACTTGGAGGAGGGAGTGGATTGTTACTAATTGTATAGTAGTGTTTTTATATACAGAATGTACAGATCCTTTGACAGACGTATGCTTTTGTTACTTTAATAAAAATGTAGCAGTATAAATAAGCCTTGTTTTCTTACTGGGAGCTCTTGTATGCTTGCAAAGAGGGTGAGGGTTGGGATTGCAGCCTAAATCCCACACTGTGAATGCTGTGGGCTTGGTTAAAGTGTGGGTGACTGTTTATATCCAGCTGTGTCAAGGAGGAGGTTTAGAAAAAAGCTGCTTAGTCAACACGCTGACTCTAAACCTTACCCTCTAAACCTGAGGAATTAAGGCTGGGAATTTGTCTGATGACTAATGTGGGGCTGTTGGTGTTCCTGCCCTCTCCTTCCCCATGCTGACTACTGGGTTCTAGCTTGGGCAGTGGGGGATTTATTCAGTGCAGGATTGTAGAAATCCTGTGTCCTGCCAGGGCATGAAGGTGTTACGTAGTTAACTGCCAGATCTTACCCAACCCTAGGAATGGAAAGAAGCGAGTACTGACCTGAGCCAGGCACAGGGGCAGTTCCTGGTTAAGCCTCTCTGCCTCCACTGTCCTTCCAGGGGTGACTGAGCCAGCAGGTGAGGAAGGGTGAGAGATCATGGGATTGAAATGTTCAGGCATGTGGAGGATGCTCCAGGCCTGTCATGATAAAGGTAGCTGGGGTTGATTCACTGGAGATCCTGTTTTGGCTGTTGAGAACCTGGTGACTGCAGCAGGGAGCTGTAACCCTGCTCCCTGGGATGGGGATGCCCAGATCATGCATTTAACCCCCATCTGCACTTATCTTCAAATTGACCTGTTTTAAGGACCTTAGCTAAATCCGCTTGCGCTAGTTTCAGTCCAAAAATCAATTTTTATGGAGTTCAGGAGGGCTTGAGTTGCAGCCTGCCAGGGTCCTTGTGACCCATCCCGACCTGCTCCCTGTGCCAGTGCCCTCCTGGGGCGGTGATGCCAAGGTGGGGGCACAGGTCCAGTCCCACCACTCTCCCTGACAGGGGCAAAGCTGCTTCCTCGTCTCCTGCTTTTATCATAACACGCCACCTCTGAGAGGAAAACAATTTGTGGGCCAATTTTGGTGCTCTGTCAAAGCCGCTCCCTTTTGAACTCATCCCTTCATTAGTTTCCATAAACACACCCAAATTGCTGCTGCTTGTGAAACAGGGCTATTGGGGAGGAATGGGTGTCCCATGCAGTTGCTGATTAGCTTGGGAGTCATCTGGGTTCAAAGGCTGGGTGAAGTCAGATGATGGCAGCCTTCCTCCCTCTGGCTTGTCTGGACCAGTGTGGTCTGCCTGGACCTGCATGCCATGGTCCGTGGCCCATTTCCAGACTGGTACAGTCCATGCCATGGCCAGCCTGGTGTGGTCCTGTGTGCTGTGGCCCATGGCTGGCATTTGGGCCAGCAGGCAGTGCCAAGATCATCTAAAATTTGTGTAGAGAAGCTGTGGCTTCCCCATCCCTGGAGGTGTTCAAGGCCAGGTTGGACGGGGCTTGGAGCAACCTGGTCTGGTGGAAGGTGTCCCTGCCCATGGCAGGGGGGGTGGGACTGGGTGAGCTTTAAGGTCCCTTCCAACCCAAACCATTCTGTGATTCTAAAATCTGAGTTGCTTGCAGCCAAGGTAAAAATACAGCCCTTATGCCATGGAGTGTTTAGTGAGGAGTCAACGCTACCCGCACCGCAACCAGATCCCCTGCCAGCCTTTTAATAGGTGACTCATCTACTATTTTTATTTTGCTCGTCATTTTTCTTCTGGTAGGATCGTGATATCTGCTGTACAAGCTGGGTTAGCTGGAAGTGCATCTTTATCTGCCCCCCCACCCCAAGCCCTTCCTAGGCCTTTTAATGCTGAGCCTCAGCTCTCGCCACATTTTCTCATCGCGTGCTTGGAGCAGCTCTGAAAAAGACTGAAAGTAACTAAAACCACACTCATCCACTGCTGCCCACCTCCTGCCTGTTGAAATCTGGACTCATTTTCTGCCCAGCCTTTTGCTGGGTTTCTGTTGGGATTTTTTATTTGGGTGTTTCTGGGAGGCCAGGGAAGTGTCCAAATCAAGGAGCCTGGGTCAAACGTCATCCCCTGTAATCAGAGATCGGTGTGTTGCATAAACAAGCATTTGCCTTTGACGTGTCCTCGGCCCTTTGCCCAGCAGACCGGCCGGCTTCCCAGCACACCACAGGAGGGATGAGCTCCGCCGGCACAGTGGGGTCCAGGATTTACACCCAGAGAAGTGTCCCTGTGTGTGTGATACCCACCTAAAAATGAGTTACCCCCCTGCAAAAACCCTGCTGTAGGGAGGAAGGGCAGCATGGGTGATGCTGGCTCTTGGGAAAATGCTCTTCTCCTGTCCCAGCAGCCTGGAAGGGCAGTTAATGCCTGTTTAGCATAAAAAGGAGGATGGGCTTTAATGCCCTGTCGCCTGCACCGATGCGTTGGCCCCCTGCTATCCGTGTAGGCTGCATGCTGTAGCAGTGCTGTCAGTCCTTCCTCGCAGGAGCTGGGGCAGTTTTGGGGGCTGGTCTGTTGGGGAAACGCAGATTGGGCAAAGCTTAAATCAGCCGCGAGGAACGTCCTGACCCAGCAACAAGAACCACCGCAGGACAGGGTCCCCTGGGTCCGTGAGGGTGTTTCTCTTGATTCATGGCAAAATGTTTGTTTGATGGTTTTTGTGTGTGTGTGTTTGTGTGCTCCTCTTTCCTGGGGTCCCTTTAGCAGAAATGGGGCGTTTCTCAGCTCTAAGTTATCAGAAAAGCAACATCAGCATTTAGGATGTGAAACTGCGGGTTGGGGTTATTTCTGCCCTTCCCACAGAAGCCAAGACCTCATCCCCTCCCCAGTCCCGGTATTACCCTCCCTGCCTCGAAGCACTTTTACCCCTACCCACCCTGAAGCTGGGAAGAGAGCCGAGCCCCTTCGAGATGTGGCAAATGGGACAGGTTGCTCAGACGGGAAAGAGGTGAGTGGGGACGGGGATGGCACCGGCACAGCAGCCAAGGCTCTGGGCTCTCCCTTGTTTGCCTCTGCAGCTGGAGGAGGGACAGAAGCGAAACCGGGTGCTGCTGAACCTCCTCCCCGCACACGCACGTTCCTGCAGGGCTCGGCCTCCGCCAGGTGCTTCCTGCCCTCTTTATTTGCTGACGGGGCGATGGAAAGCAACCGGCTATTTCGGCTCGGTCAAGGCCAATCAGGCACTCGCATGGGTGCAGCTGCGCTCGCCTGTATCTGGGGAGATGCAGCCAGCGGCGCCCAGCCGCAGCCCTGGGAAAAGGGGGAGGCGCGGGCCCCAGAGCACTCCATCGCCTGCAGTGCTCTGGAGCCCGGATGATCTTCCCAAGATCTGCTGGAGCCGTAGCAGCTCTGCAATCACGTGGCCCAGCAACGGGAAGATGGTTTGTGGGGTTTGGAGGGGTTGGTGCTGTGCCAAGCCCATGGCACTTTGGGCTGCAGCCCTCCGGCAGACTTCAGCGTCGCTGCTGCTCGCACCGGCAATCTCTGGCATCGCCCCTGTTTGCACCAGCAAACCCCGGCATTGCCAGTGTGTGCTGCAGTGGTGGAGCCCCCACACAAGCTCTGCCCCTGGCTCTGCACCCCACAGGGCTGAGCCAAGCCCTTCCCCGAGCCCCCATGGCGTGGGCAGGCATTGGGTCCAGGGTCTGGGTTGGCACATGGGCTCCTGCTGGTTTCTCTCCCTTGGCCTGGATGGTGAGTGATTCCTGGCTGGGGACCGCATTCCCTGCTTGCCCTTCCTCCTGACAGACCTTCCTCTCCCTCCTCTTCCCTCATCCAGCTCTCTGGTCACCCTTCCCATCTGCACAGTGGCCACAGCCAGACCTTGAGCTCTCCCTGGCCAGACCTTGAGCCACGTCCCATCTTGGCTCAGCTCGTACATCCCCGAGCATCCCAACAGCCTCGCACACGGCCGGGGCCCCCCCGACCAGTGCGAAGGGGAAGGCACCGCTCTGCCTTTCCAATCCTTACTAAAAACTGAACCACCCGGTGGAAAAAAACCCAGCCTTCCTTCCTCCAAAAAGGTCACGGGCAGATGCGAGTGTGTGTACCGCCGCACGCCCACTCTTCCCCCCGCCCCCCCATGCGGCGCAGTAACCGTCTCAGCGCTCGCGGCTTGCTGTGCTTGGAGGGACTCCAGCAGCAGATGGGGCAGGCTGCGGCGTTGCTTAATGCTAACTTGAAATGAAAAAAATTCCCCCCAAACAACCGCAAAACCTGCCGGCAGGCTCAGCCCCAGCCCCGTCTCTGCTCCCTGCCTGCTCGCGTCCTCCTGTGCCAGCTTTCGGGCAGGAGCGCACGCAGAGCAGGTCCTGCACAGACCTGTGGTTTATTAAAAATTAAAGCAGGGAGGGAGAAGGGAAGGGGCTCCCCAAAGGGCAGCGGGGGGCTGCTGCCTGTGCCCTGAGAGCGGGCACATCCCACGGCCCTGGGACGGGTCATCCCCCATCGAGGTAAATAACTCAAACGAGACAAAAGTGGAGTCCGGAGAGGGACAGCCCACCCTGGCCCTGCATTGTGTCCCCACGTCTCCCCACTCCTGGGGTGTCACCGAGAGGGTTGGGGGGTCCTGGGGGGCCGACTCACCCCAGCCGCCCCCCTGTTGCCAGCTGCCTGGGTGAGGGGCTACGAGGCTGGGACAGATGGACAGGGGGAGAGGAGCTGCTTTCAGCCGCTTTTTTGTTTTCCACCGAGCATCCCGTGGGGAGAGCCATCCCCATCCCCGTTCCCAGCCCCATCCCGGCCCCCTCCGTGGCGGCTGCTCCCCTGTGCGGAGGCCAGCTCCGACGCTCTCATTTACGACCTGTTGGGGGATAAAAGGGGCTTGTTGGCGGCAGCGAGCAACTGGTGCACAGGGACAACTGTTGCCATCTGTCTGGTGGGGCGGTGGGGGGGCCATGGCGGGGCCAGGGCTGAGCCGGGGCCGGGGTTTTGTTTCTCCTTTCATGCACCACTAAACTTTGCACCTTTTGTTTCCCAGAGAAGGGCTGAGAGCCGGAGAGAAAAGAGGCCTCTGCGCTGCACGGGTCAGGGCAGAGCTCGCTCAGCCTCGCCGGGGGGTTTGCATACGATTCTTATTAAATATTATAATAGTAATTACTGTTACTTGAGGAGTCTGTCAGTGTTGGGCAACCTGGTGCTGAACCCCCGCCGTCCTCCCCCCGCCGTGCCGCCCTCGCACCACACCCTGCGAGCTCGCCGGGCAGAGCGAGATGCCCCAAGGTGTCCCGTGCTTGCAGCAGGCACAAGCCATGGCTGCTGCTGCTAGCGGGGTGCATCCCTGGGGGACCACCAGCTGTGTGGTGCCCTGCCGTCCCCGAGGGATGCTGTGCCTTCGTCCCCCAGGGACACCGTGTCTCTGCCACTAAGGCATGCTGTGCTCCCATCTCCAAGGGATGCTGTACCCCCTGTCCCCAAGAGAAGCCATGCCCCCATCCCCAAGGGACATCATGCCCCTTGTCCCCAAGTGACACCATGCCCCTTGTCCCCAAGTGATGCTATGCCCCCGTCCCTGAAAGATCCCATGCCCTGGCAGTGGCAGCAAGGAGAGGGCAGGACACAAGCTGCCGGGATGGTGGGAGCCTGCGTTCGCTGCCCCGGGGCAGTTTGTGCTTCCTCCTGGAGTGGTGTCTGGGACCGGAGCGCAGAGCCCCGGGCAAGTTCCAGCCGGGCGTGTGAGTCTCACCAGCTGCCCGAGTTTGGTTCAGGGCTTTGAGCCACCGGCTTTGCTCGTCCTCTCCTTTCTGCTGAGCCACGTCTCCAGGCCCAGCCTGGAGCTGGTAGCTGGGACAAGCCCTGCATGTCTCGGGGAGCGCCTTTCCCAGCTCTGGGGAGTGCTGGAGGAGGGCTTGTAGGTCTTCCCCCTCTGCCACATCTCCACAGCAGTGGCACTGACCCGGGAGTGTCTCATGGGCCACATCTGAGCTATGCCAGCGTCATGCAAGATGCTGTGTGTCCCTTATGTGTCTCCCCCAGCCCCCGTGGTGCTACTGCTGCAGAGCAGTCCTGGCCAGCCTCATGTCCCAGCCAACAGTAACAAGGCAGGAGGAGAAGGATTTAAGGGTGATGCTGGGGTTTGTGCCCCAGGACCCGCCAGCTCCTGTTGGGATGTGTTAGGGCATCCCTTGGGAGGCTGGTACCTGCCCCGTGCCCTCTGCAAGGGCCACACGTTCCTGGGGGTATCCCTGCGCCTGGCACAGCAGTGCCCGGCCCCGTGGGGAAGGGGCAGCTCTCGGTGTCGCTGCTGCGGGGATGCAACGCCCCTGTGAACACAACACCCGCTCCTTGGGGGAACCACCGGGAAATGTGTTACTGGGAACCGGCTGGAGGCAACAATATCCCTAAGCCCTGCGCGTCCCTGGCGTTCCCAGCTGCCAGACGAAGGGCGAGGCCCATTTTCCCTCTGACAATGCCCTTTTACCAGGGAGTTTATTTCTATTATAGCACCGGATAAAACAGAAAAGGGGAAGGAGCGGGCTGGAGCGGAGCAGCTGCCCTTGCTGACTGGTTCGCTGCTTTGTTGTGAGTTAAAAGGCTGGATCGGGGCTGAGACACGGGCCGTGGTGCTCCCTTAAAGCGCGAGGGCTTGTCGCCCCCCTCCCAGCCCTTTGGGGAGACCCTGCAGAGGCACTGCCTGGGATCTGCCCCAGCAAATTCCCCTCGGGGTGGTCAGCGAAGACCCTGGCACCGTTTTGGGGTGCAGCCCTGCTTTGGCCAGGGATGCAGAGCCTGGGGGGGGTCTCTGCCGAGCTCCGCCAGCGTGCAGGGGGCTGAACTTTCCTTTTTGTTCCTTTTCCCGGTTGCGGTGACTCTGGTGATGAGGTTCAGCTCCAGCCCCAAGGCCGTGCTCCTGGATCCCACGGATGGTTACGGTGGCAGAGCAATGCACCCCCTCTTAGCGCTGACCCAAAAACCTGCCAGGGTGGGAGGGGGGAGAAGAGAAATGCTGAGCCTGATCCCCCCCAAACCCAGACCCCCTGACAGCGAGCCAGCCGGCCCAGAAAGCCCCCGTGGCCGTGCCAGCCCCCAGCAGCTTTAGGGGTGGCAGCAGCCACTGCTGGGGAGGGCTGGGGGCTGTGGGAGGGCTGGGACACGGGGGCCACGCTGCCTTTTGAAGCAGAGACAAAGCCCGTCTTGATATTTATGGCACGTGCAGCGGGAGCGCGGGGTGTGCGGGGCTGCGGGACAGATGGCGAGTGAAACAAAAGGGGAGGTAAGAATGGGAGCTGAACAGATTGGGAATTCCTGCCCGTCCCTCTCCCACGTGCCCCAACACTGCTGGGGAGCCTTTCCCCAATGGTCCCCCAAAAGCGGTCGGTCCCTTGGGGATGACTGAGTGCCACCAGCTGCTCTAGCTCCTGGGCTACACATCCCAAAATCCCGAGCCCCAAAATCCCAAGCCCCAGAATCCCAAGCACCAAAATCCCAGCTCCATTTTACTCCTGATGTGGAGCTCCGAGAGCAGGACCCCCCAGTTCCTCCAAGCCTCAGTCGGCTCCTCTGTGAAATGGGACCACAGCTCGTTCCCAGTTGATGCCGGGGAGCTGAGGGGTCCTGGCAATCTCCACTGACGACATGCTGGGCCCCTCTCCGGCGTCTTTTCCTGCTGCCTCCACAGTTTTCTTATCTCTTCCCGGCGACGTCGCAGCTGCCACGGCCCGGGTCCAAGCAGCTTATTAATAATCAACTTTTATTGCTCGTCACATCGCAAGCACGTCTGCAGATGGCCAGGCGTGGCGGTGGCAGCCGTGACTCGGTCACCGATCCTTTTGTCCTCGCAGCTCCTCCATTCAATAAAGGTTTTAGGTTAAGTCTGAGAAGAATTGAGCAAAGGGAAGCGCCGAAGGACGTGACGCCGGGTTACACTTCCCTGGGCTGTGACTCACGCTGGCTCTGCGAACGCTCACACGCCGAATTTGAAGCACAGGGATGTTGCCGTGCCTGGAGCTCACGTCCCTTGACTGGGGGGGTGGGTCTGCCCACCCCAAACTCCTCCAGCCACGTTAGGGTCAAACCCATCACCCGCTGCCTCGCTGCTTTCTTGTGTACTTCTCCAAAGGAAAACATTTTGAGGGGTTGTTTTTAAACACAAATCCCGCGCTTCCTGAGGAAATATCCTCCAAAAGGGAAGTTTGCAAACGGCGTGGGAAGCATTTGAGCTGATGGATGCTGCACAGGGGAAAAAAAAGTGCGGAGGGGGAGAGGATCTGGGGGAACAGGCTGGAAAGAAGTGGAGATGGAATTGAGGGGGTTTCAGGGAAGCTCTGGAGAAATCCTGCCTTTCCCCATGGGAGCTGCTGGTTTTTAGGGTGTCCTGCAGGGACAGCCCCAAGGTGGGTGCCCAGGTCCAGTGGCTGTGGCCTTGAGCCCCTCAGTGGACATGGGGTGGTGGCGGGGGCGGCAGGACTGGCAGGAGCAGTGGGGTGTCTTTGGCATCCCACCCAAGGAGAGTCCTTGGGAGGAGCCCACAGTCCAAATGTCACTGGGGGGGGGGCTGCAGCTGCTGGTACCTCCTGCAGCAGCCCTACAAAGCCTCTGTGCTCTGGGCACACCTCCAAGGGAGCTGGGAAAGCTATTTTTAGGTTGGTTTGGGGTTTTCCCCCCTCCGTTATTCTTTTTTGTGGATCTGGACAAAGCCCTGCACTCACCCCTCCTCCTCCTCCTCCTCCTCCTCCTCCTTCCTGGTGGGATACAGGCTGCTGGGGCCCCCTGGAACCCACACCTCCTCCCACCAACAGCAGCACGAGGAGGAGGAGGAGGAGGAGGAGGAAGGCCAAGCCCCCCTCCCTGCTATCCCCACCGCAACAACAAGGCGGTGATTGGGCACCCGTGGGCTTGCTCAGGACCAATGGGGTCTCCTCCTCTTTTTTGGGGAGGGGGAGAAGGAGGGCAGTGGGTTGCACTGACCCTCTGCCCCCTCACCTCCACCCCTGTGAGATGCAGAGCCAGTGCCCCAGCTGGTGTAAATCAGCAATCCCAGTTGCCCTGCGTGGATAAAGCAGCTGCTGGAAGTAGCACTGGGTGGTTCTTTCTCCTGGGTTTTGCTGTCCTGCCACCCACCAGACCCTGCTGGCAGTTCCCCCCAAGGTGGTGGGCTGGGGCCTCCCTACAAACACCCCCCCAGCCCCTTTGGCTCCTGCAGGCTGGTGATTTGGGAAGGGGTGTGGATGCAAAAATGCAACCTGGGAACAAGGAATGGTGCGTGCTGGTGCCTGGGCAGCTCCCGAGCACGAGGAGGAGGGTGGTGCTTGGCTGTTTTGTTGATGCATCCTGCAGGCATCCTCCCCTCCGAGATGCGGTGTGGGCTCAGGTCCTTGTAGTCCTGTCCCTGTCCCCCCCTGCCTGGATGCTGCCACAGGGAAGGAGGAGGATGATGGGCTGTGGCACATGTCCTGGGGGCTAGTGGCAAAAAGCTTGGAGCTGGTCCTAGATGCCAACAGGTACCTGCTGGGGGGTCTGGAACATCCTCCCTCTCTGCAGAGCCTACTCGCCCCATGCTGCCCCGCTGCCAGCCATGGAGGGAGCCCGGCACCAGCATTGCTTGCCTCTCGCTATCTCCGAAGCAGGGTCAGGTTTGCTTCCCTCTGACCCCTGCTTTTCCTGGATGGAGCTGGGTTTCAGCCCATGTCTCAGCCCAGCCTGGCCCAAGCAAGTACCAGCTGTGGTGGGCACCCCGGGGTGCAGGGCAGCTCCTGAACCTGGGTGCTGCTTTCTGGGGACGTAAACTGGGGGAGGGAAAGCCAGGGCCACCCTGCCAGCCTGGACAGGGCCACATGTGACAGGTAACGCCAACATCTGGTGAAAGCCCTGGGATCCTCGGCCAGCTGGGCATGCAATGGGGTCCCCTTGGGTCAAGGTCCTTGCTCCAGGAGGATCTGCATCTCTGCAGGGAGCGGGGTTTGGCTGTGGAAGGTCACGATGAGGGTGTGCGTGTCCCTTTGCTGCCCTGGGATGTAGGAGAGGCTGGGGAAGGGGATGGAGCGGGGTCGTCTTGCTTCTCCTCCTGCCTGGCTTCTGCAAGAGCCTTGGCTGGAGTTGGGGGGCTTCCCCTGGCCAGGACTGGGGATCAGGGCTGTTTGGGGAAGGCCAGCAGGGACACCCACCTCCTGCCCCGGCACAGAGCGCCCGCAGGCTCTGCCTCCCCGGCTGGCACCAACCCAGAGCCAAGCGAGCCCCCGGTGTGCAGAGGAGAGGCCCGCGGGCTGGGAAATGGCACTTTCTGTGCAACTCCAGATCCGTAAAAATCTTGCCCATGTGAAAAATTTTTTTCAGCATCCTCCAGTTTAGCTGTTAAAAATAAGCAGGGCTGGAGACTGGAGAACATGAAAGCATCCGGAATATAACAACCAGAAGTACTGTGCCAGTAGCACTGCCATCCCTTCCCTCTCTCAACTGACACTTTTCCGTGTGTATTTTTCCCTTCTATAAATGTCCTTGCATGGACCCCATCTGGGATGTGCTGGAGCAGCAGCTCCTCGGTGCGGGGAAGGCGGCGTACGCACATGTCGTGTCTGGTACAACCACTAGACGGCAAGTCCAGCCTGGGCGATGTCTGCAGAAAGATCTGGTCTGCAAGAGGGGAGGTGGCAGCGCTCGGAGCAGCCCAGACCCTGGTCTCTGCATTCGGGATTCCTCAGACACGTTTCATGCAGTTACAGAAAGGGCTTTATTCGTCGGTATGATATCTACAGTTCATGCATCAGTGATAGTACAGGTTTTTTTGGGGGGTTTTGTTTCTATAGTGTTAGCATGCAGTTTAAATGCGGAGGGTCTGGATGACCTCTTCAGCTTTGCAGGTCATCTCCAAAGCTCAGCTGCCCCTTTGGTTCTCAAACTAAACCATCCAATGAACCAAGTTGGGTGGTTTTGGCTTTTGGCGAATTCAAAAGTGCTGCGGATGCATGTGTCACTGTGTTTTTGTTTGTTTTTTTTTTTTTTCCTCCTTTTTTTTTCCCTTTTTTAATTGGGAGACCCCGGTTGCCTCGGCAGGGAGGGAGCTTGGAGCCAAGCCGGTGGGTGGGATGGAGCTGGGTGTGCGGGGGGTCCCCAGGGAGCTGGGGGTGACAGCACCAGTAATTGCCCCATCCCTCGCCCCTGGTCCTGCCCTGAACCAGAGGTCTGGGAGGAGGATGCGAGACCCACCCCTAAGCCGTGGCCCACAAACAGGCTCTTTCTCAGGGTGTTTCTCTCTAACCTCAGCAGCTGACAGCCGCTCGGCAGCAGCAGGAAAGGTTTCTCTCCTTTATCTCTGGAGCAGGAGGGTGATGGAAGGAGGGAAAAATAGAGGGGAAAGAGTGGATTTGCTCTTTCCCATCTTAGACTGAGGGATGCTGGCAGCCAGGAAATCTTTAACCCTCTGCTTGTGTAGCTCCTGACCTCCTGGATGCTCCTCCCAGTAACTGCTGGCACCTGGGCCAGGTGAGTCACTTTAAATCTGGTAGTTGTGCAGGACCCACACCTGAACCCCTCCTCGCTGGGGTCGGATGCTCAGTGCCACGTTTCAGAGGTGGGATGAGCTCTCTCCCGTCCCTGCTGCATCCCACCCAAACCAGTGGAAAAGGTGAATGGGGGTGCAGCGCTTTGGGGGCGGCTGTGGTGGGGTCAGAGGGGGAACGGTGCCGGGACCTGTCCCACCTTGCATGGCTGGAGAGCTGGGAAGGGACAAATGGCTCCTGCCCACCCGCATGGGCTGGTGTTGGAGTACCCTTATTGCACTATTGCGGAAGCCAAGTCAAAGTGTCAAGCTGCATTAAAATGGGAGTGAGTGTCTCCCCAGGAACGGGGGAGCCAAGTCCTGAGGATGGGGAGAGGGTTTGGGGGGGGGCTGGATTAGATCTCGATGATGGTGGCACGCCGCAGGCACAGCGGGGCATCAGGCGGCACCGCGTTTCGCTTGATCTCGTTCCCGTCGAGCCGCAGGACCTGGAGCCTGGAGTAGTTCATGACGTCCACCACGGTGCAGAAGCTGCTGATGGAGAACTCTGTGGGGGAGAGGAGACAGAGCTGAGCATCGGCTTCCACCCCGGCTCTATCTAACCTTTGTGATGGGACTGATATTTGGGGAGTGATGTGAGAAATGTCAAGGCGGGCTGCTCTGGAGATGGGTCTGAGAGCGCTGACCTCTGAGAGCCGGTTTATGTTAAGGTGGGCAGGAAAAAAATGAAAGCACACCCAAATCACTAATTATTCCTGCACATTTGGACTCAACACTCTCTCCTCTTAAGCTAAAAGGGCAACTGATGCCGCTAGCTGCAGTCAGAAGGAGCCCATGAGTTTGTGCCTATTCCAGGGTTCCGAAGTGGTGGGAGCACCCGCCCTCGGCTGCCTTTGCCCAGCCTGGCTGGAGCGCTCGTAGGGAAAAAGCCAGCTGGAGTCAGATGGAAAAATATTGCTTTTTATCAGGAATTGCTTTTGCAACCACTTTTGTGAGACTTCATAGGCCGCAGCCTCCAGCCCCTGACTCCCCCCAGCCACCATGGGACCACCCAACCAGCATGTCCAGGACCGGGGACATCCCTGTCCCCATTCCCATCCCATGCCCGCAGCCATCCCCTCTCCGTTCATCTGCCACCTGCTGCTGCCAGGACCAGGCAGGGAAACACCGGTCCTGCCCGGGTGTGGGTTTGGAGGGAGAAGATGGAGCAAACTCCATAAATTTTGTGCAGGATTTGGGAGAGAAGCGACCGACTAGATGGCAGCAAAGCTCCAGGCCGGGATGCTGCTGGAGAAGGCAGCGGGGTGCTGGGGGACCCCTGCACCCACAGGCTGGCGGCTTGGGGGGCTGCGAGCCCCGCAGTGTGCGGGGAGGCAAGCGGGGACCTCCTGGGGTGGTTGGAGGAGCGCGACCCCGGCCCTGACGTCCCATGGGGTGGGGTGTGCCCTCCCAAAAGAGGTTGGTGCTGCACGCCTGGACCCGCAGCCCCTCGCTCCTGGGGATGCTTTGAAAAGTCAGTGGCAAAACCTGCAGCTGGAGGAAAAAACTGCGGTAAAGCCTGAACGGCTCCGCGGTGGTTTCATGGCATTTGTGGGCAAATGTTAACAGCTACAAATTTTGAAAACAAACATTTGGGAATCTGTTCTTGTTTTCGTGTTTCTATCAGTTCCCCGGTACGGGGTTGCGTGTTTCCTCTGCAACAGCTGATGGCTGCACTGACACATCTCCGTCCCTATCCCAGGCTTTCTCAGGGGCTCCAGCACCACTCCAGGAGGGTCCTGCCCTCAGGGGCTGGCAGGTGAGAGGTGCAAGCCTGGATTTTTCCAGGATTGCTCGGGTTTTGGTTTTTTTTTTCTAGCTTATTTTTATAAATAGCAGCCCCAGAACAGTCTGTTCCTTTTATTTATTTGTGTATTAAGTGGAGTGAATTTTAGTCCTGGCAGAAGATGCTGCATTGATGGCTCCAATAACTAAGAGCTCCTGTCTGTCCCAGCCCCAGCAAGGACGTGCCCCTCAGCTGCAGACCATGACCCTTGGGTGGCTTTGGGGCCATGAGCTGTGCCCGGGCTGGTCTGGTGCCCTGCAAGGCGGGGAGGGAGGCGGGCAGAAGGGGCTGGAGAAGGGGGCTGCACTGGCCCCGAGTGCTGCAGACCACCGGGCACCGCAGGGTAAGTCCCTGTCTCCTGCATTAGTGCTGGCCAGGCTGATGTGTGTTCCCACGTGCAGTGACTGTGACAGTGGGGACTCTCCACCTCTCTCCACTCTGTTGATGATCCCTCAGCCTGCCTGCAATGCCGGACTAAAGCTGTAGTCCCCTCCCCAGGCTGTGCATCAGCTTCTACCTGCAGCTAGTTTCTGGCATCTCTAACCAGAGGATGCTCAGGCTTCTGCTAAATGCTCAGTAAAACCAGTGCAATGGCTTCATAGATCACATGGGAGCATTCAGAGCTGGGAGCCTCTTGACTCCAGGTACGTTGGGACACAATGGGCCCCATTCCTGCCTTGCTGAGAGCCACCTAGAAGTCTCCCAGATTCCATCTTCCTGCTCAAACCATTACCCCAGGTAGTCTCCCACAGGGAGGTGCAGGTTCTGCATCCCCATCTCCCCATCCCTCTATTGCACCACCATCTCCTGCACCACCATGCTTTGGTTGACACGTTTCTGCTCACCATTAATTTGGTTCCCTTGAAGGTAGAGGTTCTCAAGGTTAGTGCTGACCCGGGGGATCTTCTGGAGCCTGTTGTAAGAGAGGTCCAGCTCGAGGATGCTGCTGCTGTTGAAAGTGTTGGTAGAGAGGCCTTGATTTGTCAGGCTGTTGTGGGACATCCGTACATATAGCAGCTTGGGAGAGACCTTGAAATAGTCATCAGGGATGGTGTTGATATAGTTGTACTCTAGGTAGAGCTGTTCCAAAGCCATTGGGAGCCCATCAGGGACTTTCCTGAGGTGGTTGTAGCTCAGATCAGCAAGGATCAAGGACTTGAGCCCTTTGAGGGATGCTCCCATCTCAAAAATGTAGTTGTGGCTGAGGTACAGGGCTGTGAGGTTCTCCAGACCCTCCAGAGCATTGGAGGGGACCTTGGAGATCTGATTGTAAGACAAATGGAGCTCTCTCAGGGACCGGGGCAAGGGGCTGGGCATCTTGGTTAGATTGTTGTTGTTCATGTACAACCTCTCCAGGCTTTTGAGTTTGGCAAAGACCCTCTTGCCCATCTTCTCACTGGTGATCTGGTTGTTGTGCAGTGCGAGCCATTCCAGCTCTGTGGCATTGTCAAAAGCCCCTTCTTGGATGGCAGTGATCTGGTTGTTCTGGAAGTAGACGTATTTCATCCGAGAAGGCACGAAGGGCAGGTACCTCAGGTTGCGGGTGTCACAGTACATGGCTGATGAGAAGTTAGGGGGGCAATCACACTCCTGGGGACATTGCCAGGAAGGGGCTTGCTGAGGTTCAGGGCCAGGCTCTGCTTCTGTGTCCGGAGCTGGGAGGTAAGAGTACACATAAGGGGTGTTCTCATCCTCATAGTAGGGCATGTAGTTATAGGAGGACATACGGGACTGTCGCATGTAGTACTGTAACCAAGCCATGTCTTCTTCTTCATTGTACTGGCCCAGGGAGGCTCCGCAGAGCCCAGCAATGATCAGGATGGTGGCCCAATGCATAGTGCTGGTGCTGGAGGGACCTGGATGGGGGAGAAACAGGGGGGAAACCATCAGCAGTGTCAGGTCTGCGTAAGGGCTAGAGGCAGGCGAGCTGCACCCCGTGGCCTGGGGATCCAGCAGGGTTGGATGTGGTCAGAGCCCTGCATGGGGCTGGTGGCATTTGGCAGCAGAGCGGGAGAACCAGGGGGCCTGAGTGAATCCTACACAAAAAAATGCGGCTGCAGACATGTCCCCTGTTTGAAGTTACCTGATCTCCCCCCTTTCACCTCATGCTTGCTAGAAACCTCCATCCTAGTGGATATTTGCTTGCAAAATCTTTCCTTATGGGTATTTCTGTTACAAGTGAGTAGAGGATGGAGATATGAGCACATGGTCCGAATTTGCGTAAGGTGATGCAGCTCTGTCCCGAGGTGTCCAGGACTCGTTTGTGCTGGCTTTGCACAGGAGGGAGGAGAAAGGACTCGGCCACTCTCCAGCCAAGCGGAGGAGAGCGGTAGCTGTGAGAACAGGTTGATGGAGCTCAAGGCATGTTTTGATGGAGCTATATTTATGCTACACTCGCTGGTGACATGATTCGCTGTGGGTTTCATCCAGCTCTCCCTTCCCCCACCAAAACGCAGGATACTCATGCTGCTCGGGACTGATGTAAATCCTGGTAAACAAGTTCTGGCTTATTTTTGAAATGAAACCACTTTCAAGCTTAGATTGCCTGAGCTCAGCCCTGACACGAAAAGGGGCAGCATCCGCTGGCCCCTTGAGGCCGGCATGACCAGGGAGAGAGGGAGCCGTCACCAGACCTGGTGCTTGAACGCTGCTTGTGAAATTCAGCCTGCCGAGGGCTGGAATCCAGAAGAGAGCAGGGCTGAGGGCTCGGAGCAAGGGAAACCTGTCCCTGAGCCCCTTGGCTTGGCGTGGGCTTCACGGCCGCCCTGTGCCGTGCCCAGGGCGGTGTGCCGGCACGCCGTGGCACTGATGGCAGGAGGACTCCAGCTACGGCCGTTCATCCTGACTCTCGGTGCTAAAGGAGCAGGCAGAGCGGCCTGGAGCGAAGCAGCTTGAAATGCCTCCAAGAAATATGCGGGGCCGTGCTGCTCGGAGGGGGAGAGGAGCTGCTGCTGCTGCTGCCTGCTGGCTTCTATATACGTGGCTGGGAGCGCAGAGCTGTGGGGCTGTCGGTGCATGGCTGCCAGCTCCACTCCGGCAGCCGCCATGCGGGCAACATGCGAGCACGGGCCAGTTTGCCTCCTCGCGGTGCCAGGGGGTGGCCATAGGGTCTCCCGATGAAACCTGGCTGCATCCCCACCCTGCAGCGAGGAGCGGACGTCTCGCCTGGCACACAAAGAGGGCACAGTTTGCTCCGAGGCAGCGGCTGCCCTGCCACCGAGGCACCCTGGCAGGCTGCTCCCGCTGGAAGAAAAGAGGGATTGAGACGGTGGTGGGCAGGCATGGCTCCTTCGCTTTCTCCTTCTCTCCCTCCTTCCCCCTCCGCTTGCTCATGCAGCTGAGGGGCAGATGAGACGCGGTCCTCCGGGATGCTGTGTGCAACGGGGGAGCTTGGCAGTGGCAGAGGAGTTTCTTCTCCTCCTCCCTCTTGCTCCAGGGCACTCTGCCTGCTCAAATACCAGAGCCGTCCCACTCCATGCAGGGTCTTCTCCACCCATGCGAAGCCGCTTGGCACCCCCTTCCCAAGGGGCCCCTCTGCAGGGCAGGATCGATCCATGGGGTCCCTCCACCTTTCTTAGTGGTCCCCTTCAACATACCAGTAACCCCAGAGCCTGTCCTCAGCAGACACCGCTGCTTCCCCACCTCATTTGAAGGTTGCTTCTCCCCTCCCCAGTGGGCTTCAGCCCTGGTTTTGGGGTGGGATCTGGGCTGAGTGTGCCGGCCATGAGATCCATGTCATCTCCTGGTCCCCACACTCCTGTGCCAGAGGCTGCTGGGTTAATGGGGTCAGCTCCTCACCCTGAAAAGGAGCAGGTTTTGGAGCAAGGGGCTTCATGGTCTGTGGCCATCCATGGAGTTGGCCCGTTGCTGCTGTGCCAGACATTAAACCAGGTCCCCCTTCCCCTGCACCCTGGCAGATGGGATGGGCAGAGCTGTGCTGGGCAGAGGGGGCAGCGAGCAGGTAGTGCCCGCACCTGGGTGTTGATGGCTATGGGTGTCCAGCTCCTGGCCAAGTGGGCAAGGAGCTGCCAGAGGGGCAAGAGAAGTGGCTAGCAGGAGAGGGCTTCCCCACCGCGGTGGCTTGGGAGCGCTGGCGTTCAAGCTGTGCCACCCGTGTCGCTGGCATGTGCTTCGCATGGCAGCCGCCCGCCCGCCGAGGCAAGGGTATGGAAATCAGGCTTCAAAAAAAAAAAAAAAAAATCATAATAAATATAGAGAAGGACTTACCAAGGTAAGAGCCTCGTTTCCAAAGCCTCGCTGCTCTTCTCCGGGATCTCCCGTGTGTCAAGCAGCATGTGAGTGTGTCTCCCGATTCGCAAAGGCTGGTGCCCGCCCTAGATCCCAGATCAAATATTGTGCTTGCAGGTCACGGGTGCGGCAGGTTTTTTTGGGGGAGTGACCTCCCAGCAGCAGCCAGTTTGCAGGAGAGACTGAAGAGACCCTAATGCTGCCTGGCGTTATAAATAACCTGCTTTTTCTTTCCTCCCTCTCTCTCTCTCTCTCTCTCTCTCTCGTCTTTTCTCATAGGAGTGTTGGCACTTTTCAGGCACTCTCTGTTTAACGAGTTAGTGGAATCGGGGATGTTGTTTTTAAAAGGGCTGTTGTTAGGTCTCCTGTGTTTCTCATCAGGAAAGGATGAGGAGGCCCCTGGCCAGATGAAAAAATATCGGATTTTGAGGCGCTGAGGATGTGATTCTTAGGGAGACGTGAGAAAGTATCTTTAACTTTTGCCGTACCAGGGGAAGAGACGTTAGTGCCTGCTCTGACTGCAGCCTGGGCTTCTTCCCCAGGAAGGCTCAGTTTATGCAGTCCTGCTATTAAATATTTAGGCTAAACATTTCCATGAACGATAAGGCTGCAGCATCCAAGGTAAATAAATTGCCTACCAAAGGGCCACTGTGACAGCAGGAATTTGTCTTAAGCGTGGCAGGAGAGAGATGCCAAGCTGGCATTTCTGCAGACTGTGCCCATCCGCCCAGGATGGGGGTGTCGTTCCCCCTGCCCCTTCCCCCTGAGGCTGACACAGGGGTGGGTATGGGGGAACTGGGCAGTGGAGCATGTGCAGAGGGCAGAGACACAAGAGCTCTCAGCTCTCCCTGCCACAAGGCTCGTTGCCTCCCAGCCTTGCCCTGCGGGGGAGTCCTGCAAAGCGGGAGCGGTGGGTGCTGTCACAGCCCCCCCCCCAGTCCCCAGCCTGGCTCTCCGTACACTTCAGCTTTGGCAACAGCTCTTCCAGGGCTGTCGAAGCATTTCCTTCACAAGGAAAGGAAAGCAGGAGTCCCGACCGCCCATCTCCATCCCATGCCCGGCTCCAGCAGCACGCCCAGGTCCTCCCAGGAGCCTGGAATTACTTAGTGAAGCTCAGCAGGTGCCAGACTCCCTCCGGGCTTGCTTTCTCCTTGCTCTCCATCGAAATTTCCCAGCCAGAACATCCTCTTCCCCTGGGGAGCCTTGCAAAGATCTTTGTCGCTCTGAGGTCCTTGTTGTAAGGAGGAGGAATGTGCAGGGTGGTTGGCGGCCGGGATTGCGAGGGACACGCTGTACAGTGGGGACTTTGCCAGGAAGCCGGTCTATTTGGGCAGGAAGAGTGTGCCTGGAAAGCACAGCGCTCTGCACCGCAGCACGGGGCCGGGCTCTGCGAGGAGAGAGGATTCGGAGAAAGCCTTGCCTTTGAGTGGGAAAGAGGACAGGGGGGTTGCGCTGCCTAAAAGGAGGTAAAACCCTAATAAAGCGGGGTGGGGGCTTTCATTTAACTGGTAGCATCTCTTCTTCCCCATTGAGCATTGCCATGGCAGCTTGCAGCGGCGCGGGGCAGCTGGAGAAGAGCTCTCGCCATGGGCAGAGAGGTGGTTTGAGGCTCTGGGCTGATGCGGAGAATGACCCCGCTTGCAGGGATTTGTTCCCATTGCCAGGGAGCTCTGTTCCAGGGAAAATGGTGGGGAGGGTAGTGGCAGCCAGTAACATCTGCTGCTCGGCGCTTGGATGGTGTCAACCAACGTCACATCTCTGGCAGCTAGAGGTGTCCTGGTGGCCAACAGCTCCGAGGCTTTTGCAGGGCTTGGATTTTTTCTGGAAAAGCCAATTGTCCCCAGCTAGATTAGATAAGGAGTGTGGTCTCTTCGCCTTCTGGAAGTTAAAAATATTCATGACCTGAGGCATCCATCCTTTGGGGGAGGCTGTCCTGCAGCACCCCCTGGGGTTGGGTACCCCCTGTGGGTGTCAGGGGCTGGTGGTTCCCCAGGGGATGCTGAGGAGCTCTCCCCGCGTGAGCTGGCTCTGAATGGTGCCATTCCCTGTGGCCACATCCCCCTTTCCCAGCCTAAACCAGAAAATAACCACATGTTTAAGCTCAGCTTGTGTGTTCCTCACAATCAACAGGACTTTCTGTTGAATCTTGTCCTAACCAGTTTAGGACTACCTCAGGCAAATGAAAATTTACCATCTAAAGAACCATATATGTCTTTTTTTTTCTCCATCTAGACTTGAAATCTCATGCTCCAGACGTCCAGCATCGCCCGAGATGCTAGCAGGGCTGTCCTGCTTGGTCTGTTTACCTGGCGTGAGGTGGGCGTTGATAAGACCTCAGTGCTACTGCTCATTTCAGGCCAGTGCAAAACAGCTCTTCTCAGTTCCCAAGTGACTTCCATGAAACTTTTTCAACATCTCCTCCTATAAACCCCTCTCCCCTACTGCTGACAGTTCAAACAAAGCCCTGAACTGGTGACAGGAGCTGGGAACATGCTGTCCTGCTTGATTGAAGCCAATGGTCCCTATCACTGTGTAATCTCATCCAGAGCAGTTACTCCAACGGCTGCAATCTGCATCTCATCGGGGCCAGACACATGCCTGTATTGGTTTGCTTTGGTTTTCTAAACCAAACTGATGTGAACAGTGTCTATTTTGGTTGGGTTTGTTCCAGCTGTTTTGATCAAATGCTCTTGAGCTTTGTATTTGAAACCACCGAATCTGGCCCCGAGTTTGCCTTTACTTTGCAAATCCTGCGCTTGGAGCCGGCAGCCCTGTCTTCTCCGCAGATGGACGCGGGTTTGTCAGGATGCTTTTGGCACGGGGACCAAATGCTTCACAGCATAACAAAGAAACAAAACTCTCTGATGCTTCTGCTAAGGCTAAAGCTCGTTCTGCCTGGGTGAAGGGAGAACTACTAAACCTACCGTGGGCATCCAAAACCAGTGACTGTCAGAAGCACGGCTACTTCTGAGCAGCTTCCCTTTTTACGCATGGAAATGTTAATTCTGCCTCTTCCACATTTCCAAGAAGTTTCAGCTCTGCTGGAGCTGTTGGCTGCTCTGTCCTCCTACTCATGCTATTTTCTTTAATTTCCATGGCCCTCCCCATCCTGGGAGGGGGTTACCAGTCCCGCTGGACTCAGGGTGCTTGAAGACAGGGCTGCTTGTGTAGCAATCTCACCGTGCCTTGCTCTGGCTGCCTGGCAGGTCCTGCAGGTCCTTTCCTAGACCTTGTCTTTAAAGGCAGATCCCTGAAGGGTGAAGGTCCCAGCTGCTCTTTTAAGGGACGCCAGTGGCAAGAGTGTAAGCAGGAGCCAAGGAGACCTTGTTCCTTGGCATCTCCAGCCTTGCTCAGGTGGGGTGGGTGGAAATGCATGGGGCATCGCGTGCAGAGCCTACGTGGTGGAGGGACCCGTGAAGCCATGATCTGGATCCCCTTCTTTGCGTCAGACCCCCTGACAAAGCTTGTGCTACAAGAACCTGAGCAGAAAGGCTCTGCAGCCAGTGCCTGGAGATCCGTGGCTTCCAGGTTTGCGTGGTCTTTCTGGATGTTTGCAACCTAAAGCTCCTCTTCCTCGCTAGTCCTGGCTCTTTCCAGCCATTCTAAAATGCAGAGAGACTTCTTGTGGGGACACTGGCAGCAAGTGCCCTTCTCTAGGTACTTCTGCATCGCTCCGTCCCACCGTGCCGTGCAGGGAACCCTCTCCTTCCCCTAACCATGCCCTGGGGCCAGAGCTGGTGTCTGTGGGGTGGTTTGGATTCCCCTGCGCCTGGGGGAGCAGCCCCATGGCTTTCAGAGCAGTTATAATCTCGGATGGCCCCCCCAGAGCTGTGCTGCTCCTTTTCAAAGGGTTCTGCCAAAACTAAACTCACCTGGAAGCCCCCACCTGATTTCTGAGGGTGGCCGCAATGCGAGCAGGCAGTGGAAAGGCAGGCAGGGAAACGGAGTCCTTAGGGGATGCAGGCAGTGGGTGGGGGGGAGCAGGGATCATCGCGTCCCTTCGGGCTCAGCCTTGGCTGAGTTGGGTGGAGGGAACACGCTCAACATCTGGCAAACGTCTGCACTGGGCAGCTGCAGCCTCCTCTCCCGAAACGCAGAGGTCAGCGTGGAAGGGCAGGACGAACCCTCCCTCGACCTCCCTTCTCACCCCGGCCTCCCTTTTCCCTTTTTTCTTTTTTAGTGATACATTCTTCAGCCCAAACAACATTCTTGAATCGAGATTTGAGGCAATCTGGAGGGAGTCAGTCACTTGGAGGCGGCGCGACTGCCGAGCGAGCCCCGGGCTCTGCTGGAAACTCTGACTTGGGCACGGGCTGTCGCGGTGATGCTCTCGCCACGGCTCCCGTGTATCAGCACAGTCCGACGCTCCCGGGGCTCCTGGGGTCACCCTGTTTCCATGGGAGGTGCTTCAAAGCAAGCTGCAAGGGCTCAGCCCAGGCTTTCCCTGGCTAGAAACGGGATGACAAGCAGCCCTCGGCTGGGAATCCTTGCCCGCTGTCTGTTCTCCTCCTCTCCCTCCCGCGGGACACCCGGGGTTGTGAAATCGGTGGCTGGCTGCAGCCCTGCTCGCTCCCTCGCCCCAGCCCCAGCTGCTCCGTGCCCTGGGGCTCCGAAAAAGAGCCTGCACCAGTGAGGTGCCTTGGCACCAAACATAAGGGGGTTGCCAGCTCCTGGCCCCCACCCATGTCCCGTTGCCGCTTCTCTGTCCCCTGCCCTGGAGATGCAATGGGGACCCAGTGCCACCCCCGAGTGACGCCCGCCTTTGCACTGTGCAGAGCAGCCCTGCAGCCCCCGTCTCCCCGTCCTCCCTCGTCCATCCCATTGTGGTCCGGCAGCGAGCGGGGCCGGGCTGTGCAGTAGCCACAGGCAGCTCCTATTTGCCTCCAGATGTCTTGGGGAGGGTGCATGGGGGAGGGAGAGCAAACCCCAAATTGCCCCTTACCCTCCCCAGCCGCTGACTTGGCACAGCTGCCAGCGCTGGGAAACGCTAGTTTGGCTGGGGAAGCCTTTGCCCCATCCCACCGTAATTACAGGCTGTCTGTGGGGCTCTGGAGCCTCATGTAATAACTCCTTGGTCTCTCGGGGTCTGTGGGTTATTACGGGGTGGACTCAGCCCTTCCAGCACCCAGACCCAGGAATGTCACTGCAGCCCGTTCCACAGCTCCCAGCTCCACAGACGTGGCTCTGGATGCCCAATGGTGTCAGCGTGTGTGCTCTCATCCCCCTCCCTCCAAAGCCAAGACTCTGGATTTCTTAAAACTCTGTCTACGGGCTCCGGTGCCTCTCCCCTTGCAGCATGGCTGGTGCCCTGGGCTGTGCTGGGAGAGGATGTTTCAGCACAAAGAGGGTCAGAGCTTATTAGAACCACTGTAAAATGTGTTTGAAAAGGTTAAGTGCTTAATTTGGAACAGAGCTGGAAACTATGAAGCGTTTCCTCACCCAGTCGCTCCCTCGCCTGTCCCTGGACGTATGCTTTACACTGCTAACATCTCCATGGCTAACAGAGGCTGGTTACGAGCACGCAGTGAAATACCTTTGAGAGTCTCCAGGTTTTGCAGAGGCGTCAGGAGAGCCGTTCGCACAAGATTAGCCAAGTGCAAATCCACTCGGGAGGACAGCTGTGAAGATCACCAAGTCCCGTCAGGTGTAACAGGCTCTGCTGCTGCCGTGATTTATTGCCTGTGCCCGGGCTTGTGATGCAGATGTTTGCCCACAGCTGGGTGGGCATCGCTTGGTTCTGCTTGTGCGTATCGCAAGGTGTTAGGACCAGACCTGGCAGGATGCTGACACCCTCTCGGCCCTGTTTGCAGGACCGCCGTACCCCGCTCCGCTGCAGCCTGGCACACGACCTGCCTCTGCTCCCCAGGGTGATGGGTGTCCAAACCCAGAGCCCCCGTGCTCAGCCATCACGGGGCAGAGCAGCTCTGCTGGGACGTGGCAGCAGCTCCCTGCCCCTCACCCGACCTTAGGAGAGGACAGGGGCACGGGAAGCCCCAGGACATTTGCCGGTGGTGATCGCTCTGTGCTTTGAGGCTGAGCAAGGTGTCCCACTGGGACCCGGCTGCCTCTCCCCCTCTTTCCCCACCGTAGCATCAAGGTAGCTCTGAAGGCTGCCAGGCGCTGGCTGCAGCTGTCCAAGGAGCAGAAGGAAAAAATGCAGCGTTTCCTTGCTCAGAGCCTTCAATTCATGTTTTCAAAGGCCCTTTGAATGCTTGGCTCCTCTCTGAAGCTTCCCAGCTCTCCTGAACAAACAGCAGGAGGGAACAGGTTCATTCCAGCCCATTGACTGAGGCTCCTGGATGGGGAAAATCTCACGTCATGTTTCCTACAAGCAGGGAGACTCAGAGCCCTCTTGCAAAGCACTGAGCCCAAGAGACACATCTCTGCCTGTCCCCAAACCCAGCCCCAACCCTGTCTCCCAGCCCCAGGTCTCTGCTCTCCAGCTTTGAGGGCTTGGTGCAGACCTCCTCCTCCTCCTCCCAGGCGAGCTTGGTACCCAAACCTCTCTGCAAACAAGGTTGCAGACACGCTGGGAGCCAAATATAAACCCGTGTAGAGATTAATAAATTATAACCAGCAGTCTGAGCTGCATCAGGCAGCAAACAGGGGGAGGGTCCTGGTGCACAGAGCTGTGCTGCTGGGGGTCCCGCCTGGCTCAGCAGGGACAGTCGGAGAGGAGCAGGGTGAGCATCCCCCATACCGGGGTGCCTTTAAAACCACACATCTATCATTGCTGTTAAACCATGCTAACGCTCTTAAAATGCAGAGTCTCCCAAATCTACTCCCCTGTTAGTGAAGTGCAGCCAGCTCTGGGGTGGGGGTGGCAGAGCTGGTGGGCAGGCAGGGATGGCAGGGCCCAATCCTGTCCCGCTGTGCCCTCTGCAGCCGGGTGCATCCCTGCAGCCCCGTGATGGGCGTCAAGCCTGGCTGTCCCGTGGTGAGCTCAGCCCTTTCCCAGTGCCTGGTGGTTCCTCCCGGCTTCCCAGATGCCCCCACCTCTGGGAAGGTCACGGCACTGAACTCTTCTCCCAAATGGTGCGCAGGCTGTTTTTCTCTCTAAAGNAAACAAACAAACAAAAAAACCCAAAAAAACCACCAAAAAAAAAAAAAAAAAAAAAAAAAAAAAAAAAGAAGAAAAGCGAAACATCAGCTGCCTGGGAAACCCATTAGCGTTCCTGCCTGCTCCTGCCACCTGGCTTCCTGCGCTAGCAAACAAATCAAAACCTCCCTCTGCCCAGAGCCTCTTTGCCCTGGCATCGTTTTGCCCGGAGCAGAGCTAAGCCCTGCCAGGGGCCACTGCAGCAAACCTCTGCCCTCCTCTGCCCTGGCTCCTGTCACCGTGCTCGGGCCTTCTTCTGAGCTGCAAACACTCCTCCAGATTAAAGGCAGGCATGGTTTTCTTT
>VYXH01007219.1:166704-191160 GCA_013397275.1 Burhinus bistriatus | reverse complement strand
GGGGGGGGGGGGTGCTGAGCCCCTCCTGCCCTCTGGCAGACCCCCAGCTCAGCACCTTGCCCGGCACCCTGCAGCCCAGGCAGGACAGCACCCACTGCCCCCCGTCACGGGGCTGCCTGGGGCCACGGGTGCGAGTGGGAGGGTTTGGGTGAGCAGCACGTGCGTGGCCAGAGCCGGGGGGGCTGTGTATGGGGGGGAGCCCAGCTCTTGGGAGCTGCAAGGGCACCCAGCCTTGGCTGCGCTCTGCGGCTGTGCCGGGGTGCTGCGCGGTGCCGGAGATGGAAACCAGCCACCACGCTCTCCCTCTAGCGGACACGGCCCGTGGGTGGGCTGGGGGGGGACACTCAAGTCCCCACTCCCGGTGCTCCCCGGGAGGTGATGTGCCGTGGGCTTTTTGGCATATCGGCACAGGCGCTGGGGATGCTCCCGCCATCCCTGCTCCCGGCTGACTTTGGTGCGGCAGTGAAAGGATGGAGCGCTTCATGCATGGCTGTCGCTTGTGGGTGTCACAGGGACGAGGACAGGATCACCCAGGGGCTCCAGGGGGACAGTTCAGAGCTGGTGTGAGCTGGCACTGGTACCCCCAACATGGGGAAATCTCTGCCTGCTCTCACCAGCGGAGGTGCCGGCCCCTGTTTGCTACTTCTCCCCACCCCAGCACGCAGTGTTTCAGTGAATATGCTGAAAAATAAATGTTTCCTTATAGCTCCACGTGCACAAATGTTACCCTTGGCTGCAGGCGAGGGGCTGGCCGCCCTGGGACTGAAGGGGCTTTTGTTGGGGAAACGGCTGCAAGAGTCATTTGAAAACTTCTAGGTTTCTCTTCCTGCCTCCTTCTCCCAACCTTTCCCCGGCCAGCAAAGGTGATTCTGGGAGATTTACAGCTCTGCCCCACGGCTGCAGCCTGCACACCTCGGGGAGCACCCCTCTTCACTGGGGCAACCGCTGGAGCCCAAGCCCCTGCACTGCAAGCTCCTTCCCAGCTTTCCTCCCCGCTCCCTGCGGGCTGTACGCCCTGGGCTTCCTCCTCTCTTCCTCCCAGCCCTCCCAATTAAATGTTTCCGAGCAAGGTTGTCTTGGAGTGCCTGCAGCTTCAAAATCCCCGGCAGGTTGCCTCTGATGAGCGGTTTCAAAGGTTTTAACTGCTCTCTGATAGTGGCTCCATGCCGCTGCTGGGAGCTGCTGTAGCTCCAGGGTGGCTGCAGGCAGCCAGTGGGACCCAGGCATGGGGACGGCACGGCCCAAGGCACCGCTGTCCCCAGGCTTTTATGAAATGCTGGTCAGGGTCACCAAACCTCCCAGCCCTTCGTGCATAGGTCAAGCCCTGGGTGCGTCTCTCTGCAGACAACCAGGACAGGGCTGGGGCCAGCCCAGTATGGAAACATCCCTTGTTTGCATCCGTAGCTACGGCTATTTTCTTTAATAGCCAACAGCTACGTAAGGGGAGTTTGATTTCATGTGTCAGGACGGTGTCTGATGGAAAGAAACCGGGCAGTAGCTGGGCGGGTGTGTGAGCAACGCCGGAGCGATGGGGAATGCTCAGCCTTGAATTTGGGAGCTCTGACTTGGTGTGTGAGGCTCGTGGTTTGCCGGGCCACCAGCTGCCTGCTCAAAGAGGAGTTAAGAGAAATGCAGGCTGTAAAGCTGCTGCTCAGGATGGTCCCTCCTGGGCCCTGGGGACAGTTTCCAGCTGCCGAGCAGAGGACTGTGCCAGCCCCAGCCACGGCTTGGCAGATGGTCCAAGGAGCCACCAGGCTGGGATGTCCTGCTGCNCAGGATGGTCCCTCCTGGGCCCTGGGGACAGTTTCCAGCTGCCGAGCAGAGGACTGTGCCAGCCCCAGCCACGGCTTGGCAGATGGTCCAAGGAGCCACCAGGCTGGGATGTCCTGCTGCCTGTGCCGGCTGTGGTGGGATGGCTCTGGCATGGGGTCCGAGGGACGTAGGGCTGCATGACGCCATCGGGACGAGGCCACAGGCTCCCAGACAGGGGGGGACAGACACTCCAAATGTGCATTACTTTCTGATTTAATCAGGTACGTACTGTGAGACCATAAAGCCATGAACAGCTCTTGGATGTGTTTCCAGGGCTATTCCTCAGCCTCTTCCCCAGCACAGCCACCATCTCCCACCACCAAGCCTTTCCCTTGCTGTTTAATTGCCTGACTTAATGCAAATGAGTTATGAGCCATGAATGGTCTCTGATCCTGGTGCAAATCCCTGTAAAACGTGCAGCTGGAACAACTCTTCCCCAGCCTTTGGCTGGTTTTCCTTCGCTTTTGCTGAAGCACGTGCTGCTGCCCTCCCAGAGGCAGGCTGTACCTGCCCGGGGGGGCATCCGTTTGTCGGCAGGATGCCAGCAATCCCACCCATGACGTGCCCTGCACCGGGGTGGCTGGCAGAGCTTCCCTGGGAGCATTGGAGAGCACGACTTAGGGCACCAGGTGCCCCCGTCAGCTGGAAAATCATCAGGGCTTTTCCTTCTGTACTGTTCTCACAGCGGCACAGCTCTGCCCTCATCTGCCTCCCCACCAATGTCTTCAGCTTCCACGCCTGCCCTGAGCCACAGGTGCTACATGGTCCATTCCCTGCACTCCTCACTGGGCATATTTTTAATAACCCTGTGATGCCTCTGTCCTGTACACAGCCCCTGCTCATGTTTGGCAGGTTGGCCAGGCCTGGACATGGTGAGCCGTATCGATACTAATTTCCAGTCCTGCATGAAACCTACTGAACCCTGTTGGCACATCTGGAAGAGTCAACCCTTTGGGGGTTTATTGAATGGTTCCTTCTTGCAAATGTGAGGGAGGTTGGTTGTGAAGCATCAATGATTTCCTTGGAGGACAACAGCTGGATCTATTGATGTGGTCATCCATCAATCGATCCATCCACCCATCTATCCATCCATCCATCCACCCATCTATCCATCCATCCATCCATCCACCCATCCAGTCATCCATCCATCCATCTATCCATCCATTCACCCATCCATCCACCCACCCATCCATCAACCCCCCAGGCAACCGTCGCTACCCCATGTGTACGGAAGGAAAGTATGAGGGCAGGGAGGGAGGTGGGTCCACACATAGATGATGGAGATCTGTGGGATGTGCCTGTTGGGTGCTGGGGATGGACAAGGGGAGCGAGGGGCCAGGGGGTGGCGAGCACGGTGTGGCCATGGCCATGCTGCACACACTGGTGCAGCCGCTGGGGTTGCTGGCAGAGGCCGGGCTGCTGGCGAGACGCAGCTGGATGGCTCCGCTTTTTTCCAGGCTTGTGTCTCAGTTTCTCTTTATTTTATGTGTTTTTATTTCCTATTAAAAGCGCGCTGTCTCATTTCCTCCATGAAAAACAAGGCTCTTTCAGCGAGATGAATTCCTCCAGCTCCAGCAAAGCCCCAGTCTGCACTGAAAAATAAACAGGCTGTGCGGGATGCAGCCACCTTCTCCCCACGGCCCTCGCTGCCCCACGGCCCCCGCTGCCAGTGCCGGGGTCGGCTCAGGGCAGAGATGCTGAATCCCCTCCCTGGGGGCAGAAGGACGGTGTCTGCTGCAGACATCCATCGGGCCAGTGCCGTTTGCTGCCCTGTGCCTCCCCTTCCTTCCCAGGAACCTTCCTGGTTTTGGGCAGGGTTTGGTGGCAGCTAAAGGAGGAGGAACCAGTGACACTTTTCCAGGCTGCTGTGTCCTCTTGCCATGTTGGGAAGGTGCTGGGGACCGCAGCAAAGGGCCTGGAGCCCTCTCGGACCTCGGCATCTGCCACCCTCCGCCCACAGGAGAGACAGATCCTCGGAGGCTTACAGGAGCAGCTACCAGAGCATCTGCCTCAGCTGGAAGCAGCGGCTCAGATGCCTTCGAGATGAAAACACTTCCTCTGCCGCTCCACCTCCACCTGACATTTGGGAAAGCAGAGCCGCAGCTCCCTGGAGCTTTCCAGCTCTCTTAATTGGAGCCATTACACACGCTGCTCATCATGCCGAAAGGCGTGAAGCGGCAGCATGGGGCAGCACTGGCTCCAGGAGGGAGCTTGGAAAAGGAGCCGTCCCAGGCTGTTGTCCAGGGAACCGGGTGTTTATCCCAGCCGGCAGCGCCGGACCAGACCTGGGTGGGTTGTCTGCAGCCCAGGACACGGCTGGCCTTCTGGGGGACTGGCTCCATGGGTTCACTGAGTTGGTGGGTCCTCAGCGTTCGTTTCTGCTGGCTCTGATGGGTACCACGGGCTGGGTCACCCACGGGACAGGACTCTGGGCAAGGGGTGAAGGCTTTGTGCAGTTGACCTGTTGCAGTAACCCGGCCCTTGTGAATGCAGAGCTGAGCTGCCTGGTGCTGGAGCACAGCCCCACCGCCTTCCCTGCGCCTGGGGACACCAGGGTGGTGCCTCCATGGGGGCAGCCCTGCCTGCCCTGCCGGTCCCTGCGTTGGCTGCAGCTCAGCTCCGACACAGCCCGCCAGGGCTGCAGATTTTCACCATTTTGGGGTTAACCTTTTTTTTTTTTTGCCTATGCTGCGACTTAGCATGCACCCTTGCAAGCAGAAGGCAGTCTTTCCGGATGGTGCTGTTGCAGCGGGAAGACGATTGCGGGGAGGGGGGGGGCGTGATGCTCCCCAGGGTGGCTGCTCTGCCCTCCGGAGCTGCCTGTGCTTTGCTCTGGCTCAGCTCCAGCCTGTCCCTCCATGGCAAACACGGTGGTGGGCACAGCCGGAGGACAGAAGCTTCTGGGAAGGCTTCTGACAGCTGATTTTACAGTGTTGGCAGCTCGGCTCAGCCTTCCATCCGCTTCTGCTTCAATCAAAATAAATGTGCAATATTAAAGTATCAGAGCCGAACTCCCCAGGCAGAGAGAAACAGAAAGATGTTTATTTTCCAGCCTTGAGCTATGTATTTATTATGAAATGTTGGTGCTTGTCGGGGTGGAAGGCCTGGCAGGGTTCTGCAGCCGCAGCTCGCCAGCCATGGCGCACGCCAGGACAGGGCGAGCGCCTCCGGCCAGATCCTGCCCGTGCCCGGCTCCTCGGGGAGAGGCTGCAGACTGAGATGGCCACAGCAGGGACTGTCCCTGCAGAAGGAAGGGAAAAAAGAAAGGGAAGAAATGAGATGAGGCTGGGGTGTGTTGCTTTGACAACTTCCCAAGGTTTCCTTTGCAGGCTGAGGGCCACGGGAACAAATTCTCCCTGGGGATGGGGCTTCTCGTCACCAGGCGCGATGCTGGGAGAGGGGAAAGGGGGCCAGGGAGGGTTGCAGGGGCTGGAAAAAGTGATGTGAGCTGCCAGCACGTCTGGCTGAGGTCTGACACATCAAAGGAAAGGCTCAGCGATACCCAGAGCTGGTATTGCCTGCAAACACCCGACCTCCGAGCAACGCCTTGAGTCCTCCCAGGTGTGGGGTGAGAAGCAGCTGTAATTACTGAGTGCAAGTGATTGCATTAGCCGGGGAGTTATCAAATGCCCTGAGCTGCTGGCAGCAGCTCAGTTACTTCTGGATGGAGGAATGAAAGTTTGCACCTTCAGCCAGTAATTCCAGCCAGTTTTCAAGCCTGGGGGAACTGCGGAGGCATCGGGGGATGAGCCAGCGATGGTCACGCTTTCCGCGCCAGGCTGGTGGATGCTCAGGCCCGTGGTGAACTGCATCAGGTGGGGTTTGTTGTCTTGCACAGAGGTTTTTAGCCGTGGCCGGCAGGTGTTCGGGGTTCATGGACTTGAATTTGCTGCGGAAATGTTTGTGTCTTCATCTGAGGATTTTCAGGACTCTGTAAGTCAGAGAAGATTGAAAGTGCAGGTCTGGTGGTGGTCCATGGGGAGCGGCTGTGTTTACTGGGCTTTGGGAGCGCTCTGGATGAGGGAGGAAATAACACATGCACAAAATCCTCTGAGGATGCAGAACTGGGAGGATTTGCAAATACCAGAGAGGACAGAGAGGTTAGAAAAATCTGCAGGAAACACAAAGGCCCAGTATGGAAAATGCAAAGCAAATCCATCTGGAGGGGAGCGGGGAATGGCAGCAGCACGTCGCGGATGCTATGAGCTCCTCGGGGCAGTGGGTCTGCGAAAAGCATTCAGGAGGTGCCTCTTCAAGTGTCTCTCTCTTTTAGGAAGAGGTTAGAGGGGCTCTGTCAGCTTTAATCCCTACTAGCCACATTGTCCAAACCGCTCGGCTCCCAGCTGAGCGAGCAGCCAGGTTTTTGGCTTAGCAAGAGCCGAGCTCGCTGTAAGACCCACGAGCGGCGGCTGGCAGGAGCCTGTCGAGCCTCTGGCCGCAGCCTCGTGCTCTCGCAGCCACTTTATCCCATGGGCGCCAGCTGGGATTGCAATCCTCAGGCTGACAATGCTCCCTTCGGCTGCGGGGTGCCGTCCCCGGGCTCCCATCCCAGCCTCGGGGCCACAAGGGCACCTCGCTGGTGCCGTTAGGGGTGTAGTGATCACTGCCCATCCATCACTGTCCCTCTGCTAAATTGCTGTAACCGTCCTGAGGTGCAAAGGCAGTCCGAGGGGCAAGGAGTGTGAATAATAATCATGCAGTGAAATGCTACAGGGAAATAATTTCAGCTCTTGGTGGTGGGGACTAGCGGGGGGGACCCGGTCTCGCGCTGACACTCCTGGGCAAAAGCCCAATTAACTTTGGTTGTGCGGGATGAGGTGCTGCACGGCTCTGCTCCTGTGGTTTCTGATGTGTCACCCTTTCCACCGCCCTACAAACCCCGTGGGGCTCAGCGCTTCTCTTCCCCGATCCCTTGTGTGCCGCAGGGTCCCCGGTTCACGTGCAGAAGCCCCTGGCCCTGCTGCTGGTCTGTGAGAGCCGGGTGATGCCGGTGGTGGGGATGGCTAAATGATGTGTCTGGACCACCTCCATCCCTGGCAGCTCCCAGGGAAGCTTCTCCTCGCGTGGGGCAGCCTGAACGTCACCCGGGGCAGTGGGAGCAGGGAAGCTTTATGTGACACAGAGTCTGCGGGAGGATTAAAGGCAGATTGATTAGGCCTTAATAGCTCTGCCGTAAATTCCTTCTCCAAATGCTGTTTGAGAGCGGTGAAACCTCGGTGTTCCCAGAGCTCCCTTGCTTATTAAACAACCTAATGAAGTGATTTGATTAAATGCGGGGAAGTCTTTCCGGCTGCCCCGGTGTTTTGTGGCAACCTGGGATTATTGAAACTGTTACTTGGGAGATGCCGTGCTTTAAGATGTGCCTTGTTAACTGCAGCTCGCTTCTGATTTTTTGCAGTGGTTAATTGCGGCGGTTGTTGTTTGTCACTTGGTTTGTGGGAGCGCAGGAGAGCCGCAGGTGTGTGCCCTGATGCCCAGCCAAGGCAATGGGCTCGAAACTAGGGCTGCGCCTCTCTGCCTTGCGAGGCTCGTAGCTCGGGGGTTAAGCGTCTTTGTGGAAAATAAGATCCAGAGCTGAGGGCAGGGTTCCTCCCATAGAAATGCTGCCATTCGGGCCTGAGCTGCAACCGCAGGGCAGAAAGCGAGGGGTATCCCATCCTGGGAGCAGCGAGGGAGATGAAAGGAGTGGCGCAAGTGCCGACTGTGAAGGCTCTGGCACCGGCCGCTGCTCTGCCTCCGATGGGATCCAGCACCAAGTGGGACGGGCAGCCGCTGCCAGGGGCTCCTCCAATACCAATAATTAATAGCAACGGTAGTAAAAAGAGCTGGTGTGTTTAAGAGGGAGAAGAGGAGAGTCCAGGCTTCGGAGGGAGAGTGGGAAGGAGCAGCATGAGTAACAGACATAAAAAGAGAGGAGGCAATGTGACCTCTGCAGATACACAAATTACTCAGCTCCTTCTGGCTGCATCAAAGATTTTCTGACTCACCAGCCTGGGGATTTAACCCCCGGATCTCGGGCTGTGCTGGCAGACCGCTAGGATGCAGAGGCTGCTCCGGCTCCTCACCCATGCCGGAGTGTGGCAGGGGGCTGCCAGGAGTCCCCCCATCTTCTTTCAGGCGAGGAAGGCTCTAGGTGCCTCCCAGGCATTGGGGGTCACGGTGGGTTTGCATGGGGACCCCAGGACTGAAGAGGTGGAGGGATAAGGATGGAGGTGGAGGGAGGAGGTCCATCCCTGAGGTGCCAGCTCCCAGATCCTGCAAATGCACTTGTTTGCCACCTTTCCTCCCTCCCCAGAGCCCTGGAAGCTACCTGGAGCTGGCTGGGTCCAGAGGGTGACCGAGCAGTCATGGGGAGATCTGCCTTCCCAAATTTTCCACACAAAGCTCCAGAAACACGCTGTTTTAGCCCAGCCGAGCTTCACCTACCACATCCCTGGCCCCACTGGGGATGGAGGGCTTGGATGCAGCTTCCAGACAGCTCCAATCTCCCCTGCTCTCCCTTCTTGAAGGGGTTAAACCCTCCCAGGCTCGAGGTGGTTGTTCCCTTACACCCATCTGGGGGAATAATTGGATCCAGGTTGCTGCTGAGCAGAGCTACTTGGTTGGAGAGTGTCTGAACTACTTCTCCCCTCATTGAACCTGGCCTGAAAAGATGGGGAAGAGCCTGAGATGCTGATGGGCATCGGAGCCTGTCACCCCTGTTCTGAGAGCAGGAAGGGCAGGTCTGGAGGGACACCAGTGTTGGAAAATTTCTGCCCCCTCTCACCCCAGTTCACCTGGAAAAACAGGAAAGGAAAGAGGAGAAAGATATTCCAGCAAAGGAGGGAAAACAGCTGCAGGAGGCAACGTAAAGGCTGTGCCCATGGAGCTGTGCCAGGGAATGGCTGGAAACAGGCTGGGAGCAAGTGGGGAGAGACAGGGAGATAAGGGATGAAGCTCAGCTAGGTGGAAAATACGGGAGGAGCTTGATTTATTTGCTGTTTCCCTTCATCTCCTTTTCTTCCAGTTTTCATCATGGTTTTTGAAGAGTTTATCTTGAAGCTTGTGCAATGACTGGACAGGCTCCATGCAGAAACAGGCTCGCAGCAAAACCATCGCCAGCAAAACAAACCTGGAGCCCGACCTGGGCTGTGATTGATAATCTGGAGTTTGTTTAAACCAAGCTGAGATTTTCACCAAGACAACTTTCATTATGAGATTTCCTGTGCTGCCAGGAGAGGCAGAAACCTCATCACAGCAGCCTCTCCCGGTGCTTTGCCTTTTCCATTTCTGGACCTTGGTTGATCTCAGTTTAAAAGAAGAGAGAGCCTCAACTGGAGCTGGACAGGATCGGGGGTTTCAGTTTCACTGGAAAGGCCCCATATTCTGCTTTTTTTTCCACTCCAAAATAATACAAAAACAAAAATAAGATGTTTCCCGTAAAACAGAACTGTTGGAAAAGTCTCCTCTGGAGTTGAAGGAAAAACTTTTTATTTTTTTTAATACAATCAAAATATTTCACTCCTATTTTTACCTTCAGTAAAGCCCTTAATGGGAAATCGAGACTCCACGGGATGTTTTTAAGGATGCAATTTCACCTGCATTTGATAGTTTTTGCAGTGCTTGGCTCTTGCGGCCGCTCCCGGTGCCAGGGGCTGTGGGGTCTCAGGGCGCTTGGCCAAACTCTGTCCCCCTGAAGCTGCTGCCCCATTTTGAGGTAAAGGCTGGAGGAAGGGGAACCAAGGGATGGTACCCAGCACCTCTTCCCACTTTCCCCAGAGTCGCTGCCGGCTTGTGCCCCTGACATGGGAACGGTGAGTCCCAGCATCCCAGACCAGAAGGCAACACACATGGTGCTGTTCCTTCTACATGGGAGATGCTGAGCCCCCCCCCCCATCCAGGGTGAAATTAGGTACCCGCCTCCCTTTGCGAGCGGCTGAACGGATTTCTGCTCCATCCCTTTGCACAACGAGCTCTTTGCACAACTGAGCCTCAAATATTTGGGTGATGAGTGGCCAGACAAAGCCGGGGGAAGGGCTGGGTGATGAGTCCATGTTCTGGATGGTTCCCAGCTCTACCAAGCTTGGGGATGACCCCGGGTTAATTACAGCCCTGCTCTTCCCCAGGGTGGAAGGGAAGTCTTTATGGGGAGAGGGGTGTGAGAATACAGCCCTTGGAGGGACTGCTCCTGGAATGGTTTTGGAAATCTGATGCTGTCTCCGATGCTTCCCTGCTCTACAGCTGACCCATGTGCAGCACCTGTGAGAAAGAGGTAACTTCCCCGCAAGCACTGAGCATCCTGCTGCAGGGGAGGGGAGAGGGCTGGATTTGCCCCTGCTCTGGGTGGTCAGGCATGGCCCAGTGTGAGAATAAAATATCCCAGCCCAGGGAAGGGGGGAAAAACCCCACCAGGTGTTTCCTGGGGAGGGAATAGACCTGTTTCCTGTGGGATCTTTATCCCTTGAAAGGGGCTGAGAGGAGAAAATGGAGCATTTTTTTGCGAAGGGGAAGGCAGGAGAAAGGATGCTGGGCAAAGCAGATGGGTTTTGGTTTTGTGGTGAGAGCAAGGGAGGCAGAAAGGGTCGGGGACCAGCCGCTGCAGCCTGAGTGTGTCCGAGGAGCCCCAACACCACTGGGTCTGGAGGGAAGGGGGGGTAACTCAGCAGGAGGGGCGATGGGTGAGGGCAGATCCTGGGGGCTGAGAGTGTACGGGTGTGGGAAGGCATGGATGGAAGCTTGATAGGGTAGGATGCTGCCCAGGATGGCGACAGGGGCAGGCAGCTCTGCCAACCAGGCGGGACATGGGCGGCCACGGTCTGTGACGCAGGTCCTGGGTGAGGAGCTGCGGAGGGACGGGTGCCTGCAGGGATCTGGCACAAAGGTTAGGGAGAGATGGATTAAGTCGAAGCCCCTGGCAGCTCTTAGCCGTTTGAAAAATGAGCTGAATTTATAGCTGTAATATTTGGAGCTGTTTCTGAGTATCTCTGGGGCTTTGACAGAGGCCCGTTTTCTACTTGTGTGCTGCCAAGCAATATAGGCAAATCCGCACTGGGTGTAATATGCAATAATATAACGGGGCCATGGAGATTACTCCCCAGATCAGGCCTGTGCATGCATCATCCCATGTCCCTCCAGCCCATCCGTGCTCCCTGATTTTGCCTCCCCATCATGCACACATGGAGGAGGACAGTGGCGTGGGGACCTCAGGGACCGCCACTGCCCCGTGCTGCCGGGGCAGCTCAAGCTCCATACGCTGGATGCGATCTACACGTAGGAGATCTCCCCACCCGAGGCATACGGCTCTGCTTCCAGCTCGGGACATTTCAAATGCTTTTGGTGGCTGTGGCTGAAATGCTTTTGGAGGTGACTGTCCCCAGGCTGGGGTTTTTGTGGGGACAGCTGACCAGGCAAGAGGCTCGCTGTAAGAGCTCCTGTGGTGGAAGGGACACCGTTGTGTTTCCACCAGGACAATGCACTGTTGCATTACCTTGCTGTAGAATTTTCTCCATGATGTTTCACTCTTGCACAGGAGGAGACTATTTATTAACAGAAAAGAGCAATTATGAGGATCTCCCCAACCATGCCTTCTCTGACGGGGGCTGCTGGCCAGGACAGGGCTGGCTTTACCATAGAGGTCCGTGAGCCCTAAATCACAGAACTCCAATTAATTTCTCCAAGGGGGAGCAGCCCCATGGACCTGGACCCCCAGGGCTGTGCCTTGTCCCCTGCCATAGTGGTGGATGTCCCCTGCCTGGGGGATGCAGGGGGAGCAGTCAGGCTCCTGAGGCAGCTGGTGTCATGCGAGGAAAGCGTCTAGCTGGCTTCTGCCTTCAGAGAGGAAAAATACTGGACCAGAAGGAGGAGGCAAGGATGAAGGCCAAACCCAAGGGAGGACTAGACACGAATTAGGTGTTTCCATTGCAAACAGCAGCTCGGTGGCGAAGCCCAGACAGTGCAAGGGAGGTGATGGAGGCCCTTGGCTTGGGGCACCTCTGAGGTGGCCGGGCAGCTGGAGGGCTCAGGGAGCATCTGCATGGTGGGCACCCCCTGCTTCCACACCTGCAGGGGTTCCCCAGGGGCACAGCAAGCCCCGGCCTGCAGTGACAGACGTGTATCACCCAGGAACGCAGGGCAGATGTCCACGGCACCTTGGCGACTCCTTTTCTTCTGTGTCCCCAACATATTTTGAATTGCCCGAGTCTGTTCTCATTGACTCTTGCCACCCCAATGTCCCCAATCTCCCTATGTGTGGATAGTCCTTTGTGTATTTTATTATGTATTTATTTTTAAACCCTACTAAACCCTTGGCCTGAGCGGCATCTTGTGGTGATGGGTCCCACTGGTTAATTGTGTGTGTGGCTCGAAATATTTGCTTTCATGGTTTCCAGCGCACTTCATTTGGAGTTTCATTGAATTACCCCCTTGTTCTTGTTTTAACCAACACTGGCAGCTCTTCACACTGCTGAGCTGACACCAAGAACCCTTCCACCATCAAAAGTGCTGTCGTGGCTGGAGGAAGCTTTGCCAGCGTGGTACCCCCTATCCCTGCCTCCTGTGTGTTCTGGAGCATGCCGTCCTTGGCTGAGCCCGTGGGAGATGTGCCGGGGGAGATGTCGCTACCTCTTGTCCAGCGTGAATAGTGAGGAGGAGAGAGGAAAGCTGTCCTCTCTTTGCTAAAAGCTAAATAAAGTGCGGCTGCTGGCAGGCAGCCAGCTGCAGAGCTCGGGGTGCCAGCGCGGGGCCATCTGCAAAGCGCTGCAAGAGAGCAAGGAGCGAGCAAAGCCCTGCAAGAAGTGAGCACGCGTGCCAGGGCCGTGGTACGGTCTGCGCTCTCTCCCCTTCCGTCAGCCTTGCGGGGCAGGCAGGGCTGTGTGTGGGGCTCGGGGGGCAGGTGGTCCCTTCCCCAGGTTGGGAAGCACTGGGGAGCTGCTGGCTGAAGTTGTCGGCCCCATCCCCATGTGGGGCAGGACGAGGGGTCACCCTTGGCACCCTGTCTGCGTGCCATGAGAAGGGCAGAGCGGGCACAAAGTAGGTCCCCCAGATTGGCACCGTTTACCCCCAGGGGTAAATTACTCCCCTGGGGATTTAAGGGGTCTGTGGCTGGAACGAACAGGGGTGGCAAAGGAAATCCCAGCCCTGCTTTAGCTGCAGCCCCTGGCTGGGAGGTGACGGGTGTGCTGGTCCCGACCGGGATACCCTCCCCAGCTCCTCGGGGGGCTAGCAGGGGCTCCCCCCAACTCCCAGCCATGCTGAGGTAGAGGTTCTGCTGCTGCTTCATGCTGGGGTGAGGGAAACCACCAGCCAGAAAAGCTCCTTCGCTCAGCTCCAAAATGTTTCGTTCCCAGCGTGATGTTCTGCTAAACACGGCACCCGATAGGAGCTGGTTCAGTGACAGGTCAAACCGCTGGAGCTAATACGGAGCAGGGAGAGAACGTCCTTGCTTTCCAAGGGCTGGAGCAAAGTGGCTGGCCCTGGGAGAGCTGGATGTGCTGGAGTTCGCAGGATTTCTTGCAGACCCTGGGGGGAGGGTGGGCGCAGGAGGCCTGCTTCTCGCTCCCAGATTGGTTCCCTGGGCATGTGCCTCAGTTTCCCCTTCTGCAAAGCAGGTGGCGGGATGCTGGAGACAGCTTTGGGATCAGCAGATGGGATGTGACCTCTGAGGAGCAGCGTTCCTGGGGGAGGGTGCAAGTAACTGCTTCTGAGAGAACAGCCCCACGGTGAAACACAAGCCCTGGGAGCCTCCCCAGGGAGCTTGGAATCACTCTTTTTTGCTTATTTAAAATGCCAGCCCTAATATTACATGAGCAGAGAGCCAGAAGTTTTCATAGCATCTCTGTACCGTGCCTGGAGATGTCTAGCTGGGGAATAACGGGGGGCTCTTTTCTCTGGGGGTGCAGGGGAACACGGTGCAAGAAGCCAGTCTGGGTGTCGCTGGGTTCTGATGCCTGCGAGCTTGGGGGCTGCAGCGAGGGCAGGGGCAGTGCTGGGGGGGACCCCAGGGGAAGGAGGGCCCCCCCGGTTCCGGTACCGCTGCCCTGTGCCGGCGCGGTTCCCAGGGCCCCGTGGTGATGCTCGGCCCCAGCGCTGCGGCCGTGAGCTGATGTGCTCAGCAGCCCTTGGCCCTGCTGCCAAGAGCTAATAAGCGGCTGCTCAGCCTTGCAGGGGAAAAAAAAATAAAAATTAAAAAAAAAAAAAGAAAAAAGGGGGTTTGGACTTCTCTCCCTCGGAGAAATGAGTCGGATGATTTAATCCCCGAGAAATGTGAGGTTTGATGAATTCTGTATCCCCTCCCTGCGCTTAAAGCAGCCACAAGAATAGCGCAGAAGATGGGAGGTGGGGTAGGAAGGGGCTGGGGGGATGCAGGGAGGGCCGGGGGGGCTCAGTGGCCGTGGCATGGAGCAAGTGGAGCCAGCAGCCATGTTACGGCCACCACTAAGGACAGGCCCTGCCCTGCTGCCACCCTGTCTGTGACAAGCAGCGGGGATGGGGTCTCCATGTGCCACGATGCCAGTTCCCAATTCTGGGCTGGTCCCAACCCCCTCCCTCCGCTTTGCCTTTCACTTGGCAGGGACCAAGGCTCCTCCAGGCTGTCCCGGCAATGAGTTTGCCGAGTCTCAGCCCTTCTTGGAAGGACGGCTCCTTCCCTACGGAGCCCTATCAGGACAGGCAGCAGGCGGTTTGGGCAAGGGCAGCGTGCTCTGCGCTGGGGATGCATACAACCCTCGGGATGGGAGCGCTTGCAGCCCAGTGCTCGGACTGGGGAGGGGTGTGTGTCAGCCCCTCTGTGCCAAGGCTGAAATGGAATAAAACCAAAAGCTTTGCATGACTCTGGAAATACTATGGGTTGTCTAAACAGAAAAGGTAGCTGGTTTCATGGCCCTGTGAGTGCAGAGCTCTGTTCTGCCTCAGTTTCCCCTGTGGATGATGGGGGATGCGGATCCCCCTTTCTCCCCTCCTGCATCCTCTGCTCAGACTGTGACAGGGGGCAGGACCATGCCTGTCTCCAGGGCAGGAGCTGCTGGGACCGTTCTGATTTAGGCTGGCTTGTGGTGCTCGCTGGCTCCTCACGCAGTGTCACGTCTCTGGCAAAACCCGAGAGGAAAGGGGTTTATGGCTGCGGGCGGAAAACCGCAGTGGGGTTCACATTCCTCCGCTGTGTGTGCACCGGGAGCCAGCGCCGAGGGCGAGCGGCTCACGGGCATTTTCCATTCCCTAACCCTTCCCTGGCTGCTGCAGCGCCTGGGCTCAGGCACCCAGTGCAGGAGGCTCTTCTCCAGGGGAGATTTGCCTGTTGGTTTAATCACCAAAGCAGCAGCTGTGCTCAAAACAGGGGTTATTTCTTGTTTTTCCTCTCTTTTCTTTTAAACACCTGGCTGGGGCAGAGGTCAGCTGGCCTTTTCGGTTGCGTTTCTCACTCAGGAGTGAGTGCAGCTTGTCCTTTCCAGCCTGGCTCTGTCCATCCACATGGGTGAAGCTGCATGTCCTGGTCCATGGGGGTTTTGGACCCCCCCCCACGGAAGGGTGGATGCAGAGGCCAGGCCATGCCAGAGAAGAAGGGACAGGTATTTGGGATGAGCGTATCTGCACAGAAGGGATGCAGACCACCTCCTCCTCCTCCTCCTCCTTCTCTCGCCTCCCTCCCTTGCTGTGTGCTGGCATCCCTGTACTGAGGTGACCAAAGTGACACAAAAGCCCTCCCTGGCCAAGCACCAAGCTGAACCCACATGTCCTTGCGCCTCTGGAGTGCTTTGGGCTGGGGTCTACTTTGTTCAAGGGGGGCTTCAAGCACCTTCCACGTGTTCCCTTGGCAGCCACACTCAAGGAGCACGTTCCCAGGTGCTTCCAGTTGTTTGCGGGAGATAGAAATGTGGGCATGGAGCCGGCACGTTTTGCCCCTGCCCCACATTCAGCTGGGGTGGGGAGGGGGGAGCACATCGTGCAGCATCTCAGCAACGTGAGAGCAGGATCCATGCATTACACAGCAACATACTTTTCCCCTTCGCTCACTTCCCCCTCCAGAGCTTTGCTCGGAGCCAAGTGTTTCTCCCAGGCTCATGGTGACGCTCTCCCAGCTCTCTGGCTCTCGTGTGCGGAGGCTGCTGTGTACTCCCCCTGGGGCGGAGGGGGCTGCAGCCCGGAGCTGGGACAAGCAGGAGCCTGTCCCCAGCTCCCGGCGAGGTTTGGGGGAAGCTAAGTTTAATTTTCCAGGCTGGTGGCCTCCCAACACCAGTGGCAACACCCTGTGGTGGGGGAGGCATGCAGAACCCCAGGAGAGCCATGGCTCCCCTGAAGGGCAGCACAGCACCCTCCCACCACGGTCCCGGGGGAATGAGTCCATCCCAAACCACCAGCCATTAGTTTGGGGGGAACCTCTGGGCTCCTTTTGTCCCTGCTCAGTGGCCCCTTCTCACAACACTGGTGGCTGACGATGGAGAGCACGGCTGGCTTGCGAGGCTTTGCTGCCAAACGCCTGAGATGTGATGTTCTGCATAGAGCACACGCTGCTCTGACCAAGCGGCCACAGGGGCATCTCAGGTTTCCTGCTGCTTCCCCACCGCCCCCCTTTCTGAAATTAACTTTTTTAGCTCTCCAAAGGGAGTTTTAAAATCTGGCCATCAGAAAGAACCGCTGCACTGTAAGTCATCTGTGTTTGTACAGCACCGAGCACAGCAGAGGCTTGGCTTGGGACAGGGTGGCTGGTGCTGGGGTAACATAAGGAATAAGCATCTCCCTCGGGCCAAATAAACATTTTAAGCTGCTATTCCTGAGGAGCCCAGGTTGTGGTGTGGGGAAGGTGAGCCTGGTTTGAGGACAGCCCTTTGCTGTGTTTGAGAAGCCTCCTGCACTGCTTTGCTGTGCAAAATTCCCCTTCTTGAAACCCCTGGGGCTGGGACCGCCAGCTCTCGGCGTGCTGTGATGTCCCCTGGGACTGTCCCCTCTGTGTTGCCCCCGGCCAGGGGGAGATGGAGACGCTGCCGTAGCCTGAGCTGCAAACAGCCAGGAAGGCTGTGCTGGTAGAAATCAGTGTGATGAGGTTCAGGGTGGGACCTTCCCCCAGGGAAGAGGGTGCTTATTTTAACTGATACGAGCCACTCACACGGACGAGCACCGTGATGCGATGCATGAGGAGTCTGGCTGGGATGGATGGGGGAAGATGAAGAGGATGAGGGATGAGGGTGCTTGCTGTGTCTAACATTTCTCATCTGGAGACAACGGAGCCACCGGTTATAACGGGGTTTTTTTTGCTCATATCCTCCCCTTAAAAATTCTGCTGCCTCTTGTCCATGTTTCCTCATTTGGGGTGGCTGCATGGCTGCCACCGACTCCCTGCTGGGATGGCACGAGTGACCAGGGCGTGGCTGGGTGCCGAAACCTCACTGTGCCTGATGGACTGGTGGGACACAACCTCTGGGCTCGCTGGGGACCACATTCCTCCGTGTTTACCCACTTGACGGCTGTCCCTCGTGTTGCCCTTGGTCGAGACAGGCCGTTCTCGCAGCCCTGGCTCTGTCTCCCGGTGCTTTCACACTCAAACATTTCCTCTCCTACCTCGGCCAGACCAAAGTGGTATTTCTGTTACAAACCTCTGCAGAACAAATGGGCCATGGCCGGGGAGAGGGATAAACCGAAGGGACGGGGGCCCAGGGATGGCTAGGATGCTGCTAGCCCACAGCAAGGGCACTGAAACTCCCCAAGCCAACAAGAGCCTTGAGAACAGGTTTGGTCCATGGCCACCCTCCCTCATCCCCTTCGCCTGCAAGAGCAGGGCCAGATTCTGCTCCAGACGTAGAATAAACTGAGTGCGCGGTGCCCAGAGCCACGTTCAAGGCTGCAGCCTGTTGCATCTTAAAAATTAAAAAGGACGTCTTTGAAGGTGGATTCGAAACTTGGACACTGAAAGAAATTCCTGCAGGAAGAAAATTCAACAAACAAAGTCGCTTGGCTGAGAGCAAAATTTATACTCACCAGATTTGCTGAAGGTTTTCGTGCTTCCCAGCAATGGGAGCTGTGTTAGCAGCTTCGCAGGCTGGACAGCATGGTGGATAAGGTCTAGGATATGAAAGCTTTCCATGCCTGGCGTTGCAGGGTGGCTTTTGTGCAAACAATTGCCCCATTCGGTGCCTCAGTTTCCCCCTTTCAGTGCCCAGCTGAATATCTGTTAGGTAGCAGGAAAAAAAAAAAAAAAACAAACAAGGAAACATGTCCCCATGGATTTAGGGACTTTTGACTAGTTTTTTAAGCAATTGGCATGAATCTCCAAACAGCATATTCCTTCCTTATTGATTCTGATCCTTCTCCAGCTGGCAAACACGTGTCTCCGTCTCAAGTCTTTGTTTAAACGATGTGAAATACCGATGTGGTTTCTCTTCATTCCTTTTCCTGGCTTGCACTTGAGCTACCTGCTGGTTTTTAGGCATCTGAGTGCCCCAACTCACTGCAGGGCAAGGGCTGTGCCCTCGGACCATCCCTCTCCCAGCAGTCAGCAAGCGGCACTCACCAGCAATACCCCGGTTCTGGGCTAAGGGGAACGGCACCGTGTTGGAAACAAATATATTTAAGGGTTGCAGGGAGGTCAGGGCAAAATGGGGGAGTCCAGTGGGTGGGAACCTTTGGGGAGGCTCTGGTTTTGGCTGTTTGAACCTGCCGTTGGTAGCCACCCTCAGCCGAGTGTGGGAGTGCAGGATTGGACCCTCCTGGAGGGCTGCCAGCCCCCGGTAGGGTTTGGTCTGGGTTTTCAGTGAGCCAAAGCAGCTCACGTTTCCTGGCCCCTGCTGCAGATCGGCTTGGCTGGAGAGAGGACTGCTCATGGGGAGGGAGAGGACCCCCTGCCCCCCCTGAATCCCACATCCCAGGGATGCCTGGGACTGGAGTGTCTGTAGGAGGGACATCCCCATGGCCACTGTGCCCCCTGGGACTCCTCGCTCATGCCTGGGCTGTATCTGAGAGCTGTGAATATGCAACAGGTCCCAGGCTGCCTCTGAGCTCCTTGGAGCAGAAATGTGCTCCCTGAGCATCCATGAATGTGGGATGCACCAGGCGTCCCTCGGCCGTGTCTCCTCGACGCACAGCAGTTTTCTCACTCTCAGGAAGGGGACCAGCAGTTTTCCAGCCCAGGACCTGGCTGAGACCCCATGCCCATGGCAGCACAGCACCGTCACGACTCCCTCCCCTTCTCTTTAGTAAGTGCCATCAGGATTTAAATTAAAGCTTATCACCAGCTGGGAGCAAATGAACCCTGCATCATGTTTTAGAGGGTGCCATCTGCCAGGCAGGAGCAGAGACCCCAGCACAGGGCTGGCTCCCTTCAGCAGGGGTTGGGGGGCAGCTGGAAGTCGCTCTGTGCGGGTGGGGGACCCGGCTGGGACAGCCCTGGGGACAGACTGGTGAGTGACACACGCTGAACCCCCCCCCCCATGCTTTGCACCTCTATCGAGATTCAGCCGTGTCGCTGGCAAAGCGCCGTCCCAAACGTGCGCTCCTGGAGAACAGGGGCCGTGGCAAGGGAAGGGCTTTATTTAAATTATTAATTAGCTGTGTTTTTAAACACGGGCTCCGAGCAGCCTCCGCAGCAGAAGGAATTGTTATTAAACGCCAGCCCTCCGGCAGGCAGGCCATGTGTGCGCAGCGGAGCCCGCAGCTCTTGGCTGCCAGATAAAGACGTTATTGTTGTCATCGTGCCTTCGTCCCAGCCCTCCGCCTCCCGCGCTCCCACCCACCCTGGGCCAGCGGCTCCCGGGAACAAAACCCCCGCGCTCGGCCCAGGCTCACTCGTGGCGGAGCCCAGAGGAGGAGGAGGAGGAGGAGGGAGACAGCCAGAGAGAAACTTGTCCTGGGGATTAATAAGAGGCAGGAGGAGGGAGAGGTGCACACAGGTAAGCTGTGGGCAGGTGCTTTCCCCCAGGCTCTTCTCGCCTTGCCTGACCCTCCGACCCAGGACGCTGAACTGGTCCACGATGCTCCTGCCCTCTCCAGTCTCTCTTACACGCTAAGCAGCATCTGCGCTCTTCTTTTTTTTTTTATTTCTTTTTTTTCCCCCCTCTCGTTGGTTTTTTCTGTTCTTCAGCAGCTGGAGTCTTTGTTCCTTTCTTTTTCTCTTGTTGCAAGAGTTTTTCTCGGCACAGGGCAGGCTGGGCTGGAGGCGGGGGGGGGGCTGCAAAGTCAGAGGAAAATCCCGTTCGTGATGGCATTGCACTGCCAAGCACTGTCTGTGGGGGTGAGCGAGGACCCCCTTGCATGTCCCCCCGCACCGATCTGTGCTCTCACACACTCACAACCCCACGCGTGTTTGGCTCTGGCTCTGCAGCCCGGGAGGCAGAGCTGGGGGTGCCGGCGGGGGCTGCACAGCCCGAGCCATGCCCAGGGCAGTATCCTGCCTTGGAGAGCAGCAGGGACAACACGCAAAAAGGGGGAGAGGCTGAGAGGAGAGCGGACACCTCCAGAACCTGGACTGCTACCAGGGACCCTCCGGTAGTATCGGGTCACTGCACCTTCCCTGCGCTGAGCACAGACTCCCGGTTTGCAGCTGGATCCGCAGAAGGGCTGGGGAAAGGGCTGGGGCTAGGGGGGAGCTGTGGGGGGCTCATCCCATGGGAGGGGGGCTGTGCGCAGCCCCTCACCCCCCTGCTGGAGCGGGGAGCGGGAGTTTCCCTGCCCTGTGGAGGGGACTAGCATCCTGCTGCTTTGAGAGCGAGGTGGGGGAGAGCAGCCAAACAGCACCTCAATGCTTCAGGGGCAGTTTCCAGCAAGCTGGTTTTCTACCCAAAATGTAGGTGGTAAAGCCCTTCTCTCCTGCCCGGCAGGCAGAGCTGTGCCTGGACCACACAGACCATTCCCAGGGCACGTAAGTCCGCTTTTGCTGCCTTGATCACTGAGATTTGAGCCAGCTCTGCTCCAGGCAGGCGGAGAGGTGCAGCCCCCTCCCCACACCCCGCCTTGGGGAGAGCTGCCGTGTGGGTCCCCTTTGGAGCTGACTCTTTGTCTCTGCTCCAGCAGAGCCAGGAGGTGATGGGAGAAAGCAACAGGGCAGTGATGTTCGCTGAAGTCCCAGGGCAAGAGTTTTGTTGCATGGAAGAGATTCATCGCAAACCTGCCCTTCCCCGCCTGTTTGAGAGTTTTGGGAAAAGCATCCACAGGGCAGAAAGTGGAAATTCATCCCCTTGGCAGCTGAACGCAAAGCATGTCGCACATGAGGGCTTGGAAACTTTCCTGGGAGCCTTGCAGTCGTGGGCCTGCCTTATGTGGTGCTGGGCTGACAGCATCCCGCAAGCTGCCGGAGCTGCTTCCCAGGAAGCACCCTTTCCTCGGCCAGCCCAGGACAGGCAGCGTGGAGCAGAAATGCAGGGTGCTGGGTGTCCCTGCTCCCCCGGGGAAGGGGGGGAGTGAGGGGCTGAGTGCTTTCACCTGGGAAAAGATAAAAGTGCAGCTGTGGGAGGTTTCCTCTGCCCTCGGGAAGAGGCTGGAGGGGAGGGAATGAAGCAGCGGCAGCTGATAAGGCATCAGAGCAGTTTCCCACCCTCAGAGGAAGCAGAGCTGGGGGGACCAAGGCAAGGTATCTGCTTGGAGGGGAGCAGGGTGTGCGTGGGGGCAGGCTTGGGGGGCCAGGCTGTGGTCGCTTTGGCAACATTTTCTCCTGCGATTTGCTTTTGTGTGTGTCCAGCCAGTTCCACTGTGTGTGGCAGAGAGATCTGCGGGTGGGTTGAGCCGGGAGCAGCGCTGGGAAGGGTCGGGACATGCAGCAAGGCAAGGGAGGAGGAAGGAATTGCTGACACGGAGAAGGCAGCAGAAAGGTGTTTTCTGCCAGGGCTGTCTTCCCACGGACCCTGCTGTGGGAGGAGGTTGCTGGAGGGAGCAGTGAACACGACGAGCCTTTCGCAATGAGTCTGGTGACTGCGGTACAGTGAGGAAATGCTCCTGGCATGCAGAGGAGCGCAGGAGCTGTGCGTTACAGTCCGTGTGTCTTGCAGCCCTAGGGCTGAGCCCAAAAGTGCTGCTCGAGGGCCTGGGAGCGTGTCCGAGCTGCTCGCTGGCAGAGTCTCCTGAGACACCCGTCCCCTGCGTGGACACCACACTATCCCTGCAGGAAGAAACGCAGTGGGGGCTGAGCCCCGGCGGCTGCCTTACCCGTGTGCTGGCTCCGGCCCCAGCCAAGCAGGCTGCCTGCGGCTCCGCTTCTCCCTGGGAAAGCGCTGGGAAAGGGTGAGAAGACCAGGTTGTGGCATCAGGGCTCGGCTCCCCAGGGGACCCTGGGGGCGCCTGGGTGACAGCGTGTCTGCCCTCCCCTCGGAGGACAGGCTTGCGCTGTATTTAGCCCTTTTCCACCATTCCAAACTCTCCAGCGCTGCTGGATAAAGAGCTCCCTGTTTCGGTTACAGCTGATCAGACTCTTGCAGAGACACCAACAGGCTGTTGTGGTGGTTGGGCATGGAGGGAAGGTGATGAGGGAGCTTTGCTGGCTCCTTTCGGTTATTTTTAGCTTGCCTTCCTTGTTCTGCTCCAACGTGCAGGTTCCCGGGCTGGGTGGGAGCATTTTTCCAGCCTGGGGGCTGCAGGGATGATGGGAATCGGGGGTCCCAGTGGGAAAGCTGTGAAGGGAGCTAGCAGGGTTATGGGCAACTGGCTGGAAAGGATCCCTGGTCCAGCTGTCTAGTCTTTCCCCTCTCCTCCCAAAGCTAAAAGGTGCCTTTATCCCTCCTGCCCCCCCCCAGGAGCAGCAGTCCCCGATGTATCCATGATAACTATCCAGAACCAGCTGCTGCTCCCTGCATGTCCAACTGCAGCAAGAGGAGGTGGGGAGGGCAGGAGGCACCCAAGGGAGAGCACTGGGACTTCTGCCCGTGACAAATCCCCCTGTGACCTTTACATAGCTCACTCTTGCCCTGGAGATCGTGATTTTTGCCTGCCCTTGGCACCAGTCGCGGGGCTGGCAGTGAGCACTGCTTGGGAGCTGTGGGTTAGTGAGAGGCAGCGAAGATAAACTATGCGGAAAGCAAACACCAGTGGCATTTGGGGCTGGAATTTCCAGCTGTTGTGCCGAATTTTTGTCAATTGTAATGGGATGACTGTGGGAGCAGCTGGCTCTTTCTGGGAAAAACCTTGGGCTGGCATCTGTTGGGTGCCTTGGTCTTGCATTCAGGCCAAGCTGCTCAGCTCAGCCCGCAGCTCAGGAGGTGTCAGAACTGTTTTTGTCCATGAATCGAGCCTTTTCTCCATGCCAGGCAGTTGGTGTCCTGAAAGCATTCATCGCTTCGTGATTTAACCTTATTCCAGTTGCATGGATCCCTTGTGGGTACCCGGGATCCGAGCTGTCCTGTCCGTTGGGGAGTGCTGAGAAAGGTCGAGTGGAAGCGTTTGCAGAGCAGGCGCTGTGCCGTGGCTCTGGCTGTGGATTCGGCAGCCCGGTGCTCATGCAGAATCAGGGTGTGGGATTTTGAAATCTGGCTCCTTGCATTCACGCCAGTAAATTAAACTGCATTAAACTGGATGGAGAACAGACTGCCGACTGTGTCAGGTCCAGGGAGAGCTGGCTTTGAACCTTCCAGCGTCTTAGAGGCAATTGTAAAGTTTGTGGTGGCCTCGGGCTTGTTTCACCCCCGTTATTCTGGATGCAGGGCTGTTGTGGGGACCGCTGGCTGCGAGCTGGTTTCCTACAGATTGCTTGGAAATGGGTCCTGCTTTCCCCGAGCAGGCTGGAGAGCGGCGGGCAGAGCCTCTGCGGGGAGCTGCAGCTTTGCAGGGAGAGGCTGGTGGGGACCGGCAGCGGAGAAGGGTCGTGGCAGTGCTGCCAGCCCGGCTGCAATGGGCAGAGTGGGGCTGTGGCAGTGCCCATGGGGACGTGACAGCGGGTTGCAGGCGGTACAGCGGATAAAAGGGGCTGCATCTGCCTCCTGACACTTTCCTTCTGTGCTGACAAATGCCACATGATGCTGCCGCTCTCCAGCCTGAATGTCTGGCTCGCTGACTATTTCTGCTATATGCCGAGCCCTTAAACATCTGCAACTTTCAAGCGTCATGCGGAGGGGACGGCGCAGGCTGCGCAGGGCCAGGTTGTTCCTGGAAGGGCCAAGAGCTCAGCCAGCTCCTGAGACCAACAGGGTGACAGCTCTGCCCTGTCCCCCACCCTCCTTGTGACACTGCCCAGGGCAGCTGCTGGGTGGCCCAAGCTGAGCATCGCCCTGCCAGCGGAGGGAGCCGAACACCCGGATTGCAGCATGTACTGGCTGGAATAACATGTCCCAGCTGCCTCCCCAGGGCGTTGTGGGTGTTAAAATCCAGGTTTGAGTTTTGGAGCGGAGGCAAAATCCCATGGAAAGGTCTGGGGCAAGGTGGGGGGAGAGCCACGTGCAGGGAGGGGACGTGGCTGGGAAAGGAGAGGGATGCTGCAGGGCCAGGGAGGGGACCGCACGTAAAGCGGCTCCCTGTCACGAATTTGCCCGTTCTCTGCAGCACGCCGTTGAATCTGAACTCTTACAACACAGAAGCACGCACGTACATCCCCAAAGGGGACTTACTGCAGCACTGCTGAGCTGAATATCTGGCAGCATTCGGGCCCCGTTGTTCTTCCCCTGTTCCTCCCTTCCCCCAGCGAGATGCCAGAGCTCTGATTGAAAACAGCAGGCGTGTGAGGCTTGTAGGGTTAAACAGAGCCAGATGGGAGCAGAGCGAGAC
>VYXH01007219.1:144168-155510 GCA_013397275.1 Burhinus bistriatus | reverse complement strand
GCTGCCAGGGTGGGCATCAAAGGGGGCTCCCCAGCACGATGTGTGCTGATCTTCCTGGCGGTGGGGAGAAGGCGATGGGCCCATCGGGGAGCAGCTAGGTATGGCAAAAGGCAGTTTGGAGAAGGATGAGTTAGTGCTCAAACCAAGCCCCCTTGTGGCTGGTGACCCACCCCCAGCCCATTCATGGGTGCCTGAGCAGGGACCTCCTCTGCTGTGAGGGTTTGCACCCACCCTTCGGGTGATGCAGCGCATGCATGCAGGCGTTCGCTGTGGCTGCAGAGCTGCGTCTGGGGACAAGGGAAGAAGTGGGCACGAGGATGGACACCAGCTGCTTCTCTAGGGCAGCGAAAGAGCTGCCCCAGGGACACCGCTGCCCCAGGGACACCACTGCCCCAGGGACACCACTGCCCTGGGGACCTTCGCCAGCCCCAGCCCAGGCTTTTGCTTTGCAGCAATTTCCACCGAGCTGGGCTGCCAGGCAGGAGCTGGCCCCCCCATCTCCCTCCATGATGGAGCAGAAGGTGCCATCCAAAATCTGGGTCCCCTCCGGCCATGCTGGACCAAAGCCCCCGCTCCCCGGTGGGGGGGAACACGACTCAGCAGCCGACCCCGGACAAGCGCCTGCAGCCCCTCCAAGGAGCAGAGGCACTGGGTCAGCTGTAATGCCACCCCCCCCAGCTGCCACATCGCCTCCATCACGGTGGCTGCCGAGCCGCCTAATGAGGGGCTTAATGAAGATTAGTGGCGGCCCTTTGCTCTGCTCCGTGCAGAGCAGGGCTGGGGCTGCCCCGGCAGGGGGGGACGCTGTGGGCAGGGGGCGAGGGGGCTGCGGGTGCGTGGCCAAGGTCTGTGCCCACTGGTGGGGGGCTGCCAGGGTGTCCCCGCCTGCCCAGCAAGCACCGGCAGATGGGTGCGATGGCTCAGGTGGGTGAGCGCGTGGGCTGCGATCTGCCTACGAGACAGAGGAACATTTTTATGGCAGTGGGTGGCTGTGTGTGCACAAGGCTGCCCAGGGCTGCAAGGAGCCCGTGGGCCCCTCGTGCACACCCTGCCCATCCTGGGGTGTCCCAACCCCACAGGACATGTCCCTGGCAATGACATCCCCACCCCCCAGAGGGCCACCTCAGCCATGGCCACCTGAGCTGAGCCCTATGTGGGTGGTGTCAAGCAGCCCCCCCTGCCCCAGGGCACATGGGTGCACGCAGGGGGAGATGGGGGATGTCTCCCATCCTACCCTGATGGGGGGAGCAGCACTGCCCCCCCATCCACGTCAGCTCCCCCTCCCCAAACCGCCCCCAGGTTTCCAAAGCAACGGTGCGCAGAGGGGCGAGTGGCGCTGAGCCCCGCGGGAGGCGAGGGGGGCGGAAAAGCCAAATATCACCAGCCATCTGGCTGCTGGGGTGGGCCCGTGCAGACCCCCAAACCCTGGGGAGCAGCGGGTCCCCCCACACCCTCCCCAGGGCTGGGATGCTCACTGGGCCCCCGGTCCCACCCGATTGAAACCCAGATCAGCAAGGGGTGGGGGGGCTGCGGCTGGTGCTTTGCCATTCCTGCATCCCTGGGGGTGGCCACAGCTGGAAATCCCTTTGTGGCCTGGCAGGAACTGGGCTGGGTGGGACAGGGATGAAGCTGGCTCTGTCCCCTCTGCCCAGGGCTGTGTGTTCCCATCATCCATGGGGACAGGAGGGCAGGAAGCACAGCATGCTCCCCAGCCCGTCCCAACCCAGCCCGTCCCCCCCAGCCCCAGACACAAGCCTGGGCTGTTGGAGGACAGCCACCATTGGGGCTGGCTCACCCCTGGGGACAATATAATGTCCCAGTGGGGGGCTGCCAGCTTGATTGGCCCCATCCTGCCTCTCCCCTCTCCCCTTGGCAGTGGCTGTGCCAAGCCCCTCTCTGCAGCCCCCCCCTCCTCTCCATGCATTAAAAGCCCAGCAGCCCTTCCCCAGCCAGTGCACCAGCCCACAGGAGCAGAACGGGGCTCTCCCACACCGAAAAGAGGGGAAAGGGGGTACGTCCGTGCTGTCTTCTTTCTGCTCCTCCAGTGCCAAGCAGAGCCCCGCTGGGGTGGGGTGAGGTGCGGGGCTGGGAGGGTCAGGGGCCGGCGATGCATGCAGGGGGCTCATTGCACCTGTAAAGGTTTGGTCTGTGGGAAACAGGCAGAAGTTAGGGAGTAGCATCCTCAGTCTGGGGTGCAAAATCTGTGGGCTGGGTCATTGCTTTTGCGTTTGGTTTGGGAGAGATGCGTGGGAAGCTGCTGGGTGCCAGGCTCCTCTGCCTGCTCCGCTGTGGGTGCACGCATGGGGGTGCAGCCCGCTGGGTGGGCAATGCTGCAGCACCGGGTGCACGGTGGGTGCTGGGGACCCATGCGCAGGGGCCAGCTTCAGCTGGGAGCAAGCTCCCATTCGGAATGGACCCTGGCGGGTTTGGGTGGGGGGCTGCCAGGCGCACCCTGTCCAGGCTGCAGAGCCGGGGGTGTCCCCATGCAGGCAGCCCCTGTGCTCAGGGTTGAGTCCTCTGGTCCCCCAGTGGTGGCTTGCCCAGGATGCTGGAGGCTGAGAAACATCTCAGGGCTTTGGACCTAGGTGTAGGAGCAAGGGGGACCAAAGGGGCGAGCAGCAGAGTGCCCGGACTCCTGGGGTCGTTTCTGCTTGGCTGCTGGGTTTATTGGGCCAGCGACCGGCTTCACCCATCGCCTTGAGTGGCTGGAGCAGGACCCCAACCCCCTCATCACCTCCCATCTCCCTCACCGCCTCCTCGGGGCTGGGAAAGCCGGGAAGCGAGGGCAGCCTGGCATGGCCGCAGGGGCCTCTCCTGCACAGCCGTCCAGCCGAGCGTGAAATGGGTTGAAAAGAAAAGGGACGGCATAATGTTCCCGGGGCCGGGGGCGGAGGCCATTTGTCCCCCACGGTGGCCGCAGTCCCCACCGCAGCTGCAGAGCAGGGCTGGCTGTGGCTGGTGTGCTGGTCCTGCCTTCCCGTCCCACTTCACTTTCACCAGTTTGCAACCCTTTCAGGGCACCCAGGCCCATCCTGCCCTGCATTGCTGGCCCTGTTGGATCCCTGTGACCCCCAGGACCACAGTCCCTAGTGCTGCCCTGGGAGCGGTGACCCCGGCCAGGTGCAGGATGCGGACCCTGGCCTGGCTGGGCATCGCCAGCCTGTGTCTGGGGGCAGCTTGGGCTGTCCCAGACAAGGAGGAGAGGAGGAAGGCAGAGAAGCTAAAAGCTGATCTTGCACTCTACGAACACGTGGACCTGGACAACTATGACCTGACGTTGGACAACTACGGCGAGATCCTTGACCTGAGCAACTATGAGGACCTCTACGACTACAGTGACCTTGCTCCAAAGGTGAGGGAGACGCAGGAGAGCACCCAGCATTTGGGCAGGCCTTCCCTGGGTGCATCCTAAGACAGGGGCTTGGTCCAAGGGATGAAAGGAGCACAGCTGGAAAACCAGCCTCTTGCACAAGTCCATGAGCCCTGGTGGCTCTTCTACCACTCTTGCTGGGGGTAGGAAAGGCTTTACCCAACCCTGACCTCCTCCAGCTTCCTGCTGTCAGTGCCTGGCCAGAGCACCACTGCAGAAAGCCAGGACATGAGGTGTCCTACATCCTTCTGGGCAAACAGGGAGGGGGGTTTCTGAAACCCTGAGCTAGGAGAGCTCTCCAAGGAGGAGCTGGCTTTCCAACCAGACCTGCCCAGTGCCCTTGACCCTTTGGCCTGTGCCTCCAGCCCTGGAGGGGAGCGGGAGGACTCACCTGGCTGCCCCCGCCCTGACATCCACGCTGTGTTTGCAGATCGAGGTTGGCACCCTGGCTCCTCGCCCCAAGGACCCCGCGGCTCTCCCAAACCTGGGCACCACGGCTGAAACCCCAAAACTGCAGCCTGTGACCACCGCCGGCCCCGTCCACCCAGCACCCATCCCCACGCAGGGTGAGTGCAGACCCCTGGGTGCAGCACAAAGGCGCAGGGGGGGGGGGGGGGGGTTCCCATGGGATGCAGCTATGTGTCCCAGGGGTGGCAGGGCTGGTGCTCTGGAGTAAAGGGAGCAAATCCTTTTGCCACCAGCAGACAGCAGCAGTTATTTGCTCTGCCCAGGGTGTTGGGTGTGCGCCTTATCACACAGCAGGCAGGAGGGCTGCAGCGAGACATTTCTGGGAAACAAGAGCTCCAGCAAAGCAGCAACATTTTAATGAGCAGAGGCATTGCGACAGTCGGACAGAGTAGCAATTAGATTAGTGACAATTAAAATCCTGTAGCGAGGGATAAATATCTTTATTCATTTTCTGTCACTCTGGACTGGGACAAATTAAGTAGGAGGCAAAGGGAAATTGTTGCCTTGCTGCTTTGAACTCTCCCACTAATGGATGCTGATTCTCACGGGTGCTGGGGGAGAGGAGAGGGAGCACGGGCATGGGGGGGGGACAGCTTTACCCCTCCCGCTGCCCCTGCCAGGCTTGCTGGGACCCTCACGCAGCCGAGACAGATGTTTTGCTGTATGCAAAACTGTTTTCTTTCGTTCCGTTTCCTTCTGTGGAAAAAAATAAGGGGGCCAAGTGAGCCCTGGGTGTAATGCTGCTGTGCTTGGCAACCTTACATCTCCCCTTCTCCTGCGGGAGGTATTTGGCCCTGAGCAGCTTCATTTATTAGCAGCTCTTTTGGCTGGGAGTTTCTGGCCCTTCCCTTGATGAGGTGCCCTGGGCTGTTTTGCTGATGAAGGTGCTGGGACTGTGACAGCTCTGGGTGTTCAAGACTTCATGTACCCACAGCATGGGCAGGGGTGGGCATGTCCTCCCATCACCCTGCACGCTGGGGTGCTTTGGGGGGCACGGGGGAGCTGTGCCATGCTGTGCCATGCCATGCCATGCCATGGGCTGCCTCTGCAACCCCAGCCCTGCCCAGCTGCCTGCTCTGCCTGTGCATCGGCACCTCCGTCTACTGTGATGACGCCGACCTGGAGCACATCCCACCGCTGCCACCGGAGACCACCTACCTCTATGCCCGCTTCAACCGCATCAGCGCGATCCGGGCCAGTGATTTCACAGGGCTGAGTACGTTGAGGCAAGGGAAGGGCCAGGGTCCGTAATGGGGCACGGGGGGAATGAGCCATTCTGTGTAGGTCCCTGTTCATCTCCTCCCTCCTCTCCCACCAGAGAAGTTGAAACGAATAGACCTGACCAGCAATTTCATCTCCTGGGCAGACGTGGACGCCTTCCGTCTGCTCCCCAGCCTGCAGGAGCTCATCCTGCCTGAGAACAGGCTGACGGCGCTGCCCGAGCTGCCCCGCAGCATCATCCGGTTGGATGCCCGTCTCAACAGGATCCCCAGCACTGGCCTCCAGCCCGAAGCTTTCCGGGTGGGTGCTGGGGCTGCCGGCCTGGTGGATGAATCCAGGCTGGATTTAGCCCAAACCTTCCACGCCAAGGGGTAACAGGGCTGATGCAGAGGGCTGGAGCGGGACTGGGAGCAGGGAGGTTCATCTCTCTGCTCTTCTCGCAGGACCTGAAGCAGCTGCAGTTTCTCCATCTGTCCGATAACCAGCTGGACCATATCCCGGCACCCCTGCCCAAGAGCCTGCGCTCCCTGCACCTCCAGGTGAGACATGCCTGGACCCAGGCTTGTCTGTACCTGAGTCTAGCAGAGCCCACCACCACCTCCTCTTCCTCCTTCTCCTCTTCCTCCTCCTCCCCATTCCTTTGCATCTGATTTTGCCCTTTGCCTCCCTGGCCAGAACAACAACATCCAGACCATGCATGAGGACACATTCTGCGACAGCCAAGACCACAGCCAGATCCGCAGGGCGCTGGAGGACATCCGCCTCGACGGCAACCCCATCAACCTCAGCCTCTTCCCCAACGCCTATTTCTGCCTGCCCCGCCTGCCCACAGGCCGCTTCTTCTGAGCCCCACAGCCCCAATGCTGGGAACTGAGGGGCAAGCATCCCCGGAACTCCCGTGCCCCAAACCCGGACCCTGCTGCCCCATGGAAAATGCGGGATTAGGGCAGGTGCATTTAACCTTGGCATGAGCTGAGCCTCCATGTAGGGGTGAACTCAGTTCTGGGGCAAACGAAGCAGGGGGTGGGCAGCTTTAATAAAATGAAGATGTTAAAAATGCATTCAGTGTCCTATTTTCAACAGTGATAGCAGCGGAAAGCCCTTGCCCAGCCCCAGCCTGGCAGCTGCCTTATGAACTATGCTGCTCTGCAGAGATGGACACTTCCCCATGCCCCACTTCTTCCTTGATTCCCTCCTGGGGCCTTGGGAAGACCCCTCTGTGTCTGCTTTCAGGCTCTCCTGGCCAGGGACTGGAAGCTGCGTTGCTCCAGAGAGGTGATGCTTTGGCCACGTCAGGTTTGACCTGTGGGATCAGGTTGTCCCCTTGGCTGTCCCCAGGTCCATCAGGTGGGTCTGCGTGGCTCTGGAGGAATGTTGCACACCCAAGTGTGAGCTGTGGCCACAGCTGGGCTGACCCCGCGTGCTCCAAAAGAGGATGCAATAGGAAACCTCAGCACAAGGCAACGGGAGTCTTCCATCACCTCACCCCAGACCCACTGCAGCTCCGTGGCCCCTTCTCTGGGGGGACCCTGATCCCCACTGGGACTGGGAGCTGCCCTGGCACTACGTGGGGTCTCCAGCATGAGCTCTGCCCCAAGGGAGGGTGACGTTGGGTTTGGGTCTGCTTCAGCTGCAGAGAAAGCCTGGAACAGCACCGGAGCCTGCGAGCCAAATGGCCCTGGGTCCAGCAGGAAAGAACCACGTGGAGGTAGTTAAAATATCTTGTATCATCCCAGCTTTCAACACCCAAAAAGAGCTGCCCAGTGGTGAGATATTTTAAATATAATGTATTCATCCTCTATATTTTTATACACATGTAACAAACACGCATACCGTGAGAGGGATGACACATCCCTGGAGAATCCAAAATCCTGATCTGAAACCACTAAGCTCAGCCCACATCCTCCAGGCCCAGGGAGGCAAATTAAGGCAGCTGGAGAAAACCTTACAAGAAGATCCAGCTTCTCATCTACAGGCACGCTGTGAACGCTGCTGGGCACTCGTGCCTGCGAGCCTGCCTCATTGGCACAGAATGGCACAAGTGTGACGGCAGCCAGTGGCACAGAGCACGTGTGTACGTGCACCACCTCTCTCCCCTTGCCTTTCTTTTCCATGCAAAACCCAACTCCAACTCAGATATGGATTATGTTCATCCAAAAGCCAGAGCCCTGGGAATTTGGAGCCATTCCAGCCTTTCCTTTCAGGCTAGATCTAAAATGCCAGGATTTATTAGCACTGTTGTCATGTCAACCTCGAAACAGCTGTATCTATCTGTCTGTCTATCTATCCCATGTCTGTCTATCCCCATATCTCTCCTCCTTCCCCATCCATCTTTCCGACACCTTTGCACCATCCTGATCTCATCTGCTCCTATGGGATGAACTATTGCTGTGAGCCAGGCTCGGCTCCAGCAGGATGGAGTTGGCCAACTTTTCCCAACGGCGCGCCCCAGTCCTTCGCATACATCCCACTAGATGGCAAGGCAGAGTGTTGGGAAATGCCTGACCTTAACTTCACACTGCAAACTCACTCTCTGCTCTTTACCTCCCTTCTGGGGTGGTTTTAGCATCTCACGGGCATGCCCACGCAGCTGGGGAATAGCCCAGGTGCTCCGCGTTGGCAGAGGAGGGATTCAAAGGAGCTGCGGAGGGAAGAGAAGGGTTTGCTTCATGGGGGAGGAGAGCAAGGTAGGTGGAGGGATGCTTCTGGGGCAAAGGAGCTGCTGGCTTTGCAGAAACCAAACTTTTCTAAGAGCGATGGGGTGGCTCTGGGAGGGCTTTGCTGGGGGAGAGCTGAGATTCAGCAGCGCTGTCTTGTCTTGTGTGGTTCTCAGGTCCCCTGGCATCCCTGGGAGGAGGGGATGAACTGGGGTAGCAGGTCTTCCCCTTCCCCAAAGCCCCGGAGGGGGCCATGCTGGGGCTGTCTTTGGGCGGGGGGGGCTGCTGGGGCTCAGCCCTGCTGTTCTGTGGGTGCAGTTATTAACCGTGCTCTCGTGTCCTTGCTGTTGCCAAGGGGGAAGGGGAAAGAAACCAGCGCCTGTCTTCACAGCATCATGCTGCTGCTGGCCCCATGGCCCTTTCCCACCCTGTTGAAGTGCCTCATCCCCTCCATGGGGATGGGCTGCCCCAGGCTGTCCTCAAGCATCCCAGTAGGGCTGGATGGATCCTGCCCTGGAGCCGGTGTGGAGCCACAGAGCCTTCCCTGGGGCTGGAGATGGCAGCAGGCATTAGAAGCGCTCTGTTGAGCCCTCCTGCCAGCAGGACAGTCCTATTCCAGCTCAGCCCAGATCGGCAGCACGTCCAAGACCTGGCCACCCCCTCCGTCACCCTTGCTGCCCACTGCCCCATGTCCCTTAGGCTGCGGCTGGGCAACTGGGAGTCCTGGCTCCTCTCCATCCCCTGATGTCTGCAGCTCTACCCAGCTGATACCTCGGCTTAACGCTGCTCCCGAGGGGCAGGGTCACCGCCTGCCCTCCGGGACCTGCCTGAATTTTAAAGCCATTCCTGTAGCAGAGGCTTTATAAGAATTGCACAGCCTGTCCCATGCATATATGCATGTAAGGGACTGTGCAGCTCTGCTGAGATACGTGTGCTGCTTCTGCCAGCCTGCCACGGAGCAGACCCGCTGCAGGCACATGGGGCCAGGCAGCAGCAGGGGAGGGAGCGGAGCAGCCGGAGAGAGGAATTAGCGCAGGGCCCATGTTAGAAGCCGTGAACTGGAGCTGTGCAAAGGCAAAGCGTCACTCTGATCTCGGGAGCGTTTGCTGAGTAACAGCAGGAACTGCAGGGCTTCAAAGCAGGCTGTGACGGGAAACGGTGGCAGCCCCGTTGCTGGAGACAGTTAAATGATGTGGGATGGGGGGAGCACCAGGAACAGTCCAAGTCGGAGGGGATGGATGAGACAAGCGGATGCTCCCAGACTGTTTTGTACGTGCAAGGAGCCGCGTCCTTCTTGGTACAGGGTGTGCAGGGATGGACAGGGAGGAGCAGACTGACTCCAGGCACTAACTTCCCTCCTCTCATCCCCTCTGGCTGGATCCACAGCTGCCCTCTCCCCAGGCACACAGCAGGCTCTGCAGCAGCAGAGCAGCAGGCTCCCGTCCTGCCTGTCCCTCTCATTTCCTTCCATCCCTCCTCCCTCACCCAGAGATCATCACCATGTGTAATTCATGCAGCTCCCCTCCCTCCATCTCTCTGCTGCTCAAGGTCACCTTCCTCGCCTGGGCTGGATTTTCACATATTGATTGCTTGGCTCTAACAGCCAACGTCTCGGTGAGCTCCCGATCTCACGCCAGCTCAGCATCTTGCCGCTCTCTGGGAGAAGCATCTCCATATGGGCCCCCCCTCCTCCTCCATCCTGCCCTCCCCTTCCACGATCTTTTCCCAGCCCTGGGCAGGAATCATTAACCGGCACCAAAACAGAGATGGGAAAGTCTTGGAGCTTTGGAGAGCAGCAGCCTTCTCCCTCCTCTGCCTCTCGATCTCCTGGGGAGCGCGACATGAGCATGCTCCTTCTCTTGGGTTGATTTAGGAGGATCTGGGACAGCGTGTGGCATCCTTGCAGGGACTCAGCATGCTGCTACACCTGTCCATGAGCTGCCTCCACCCTCTTCTGCTCCGGCTTCCTCCCGCAGGTCCTCGTCCCCCCCGTGGAAAAGGAGCTCCTCTCCCACCACTTCACCCAGCCCTCTTCCTGCTCCCTCGTCACCCAGATTTCTTCTCTGCTCTCCTCCTACCAGCGTGACCAGGAGGTCCCTGTGCCCGCTGGGCTGTGTCCCTTGGCTACCAGCTGGGGACAGAGCCATCCTTTTCTGTCCTTTTGCAGCTTCTTAGCCAGGGCAGCACAGGCAGCTTACGGCAGGGTTAGGGGGACCAGGTCAGGAGCAGAGAGGTGGTGGCTGGGCTTAGGGACCTGGAACGGGAATCAGAGCAGCAGGAGGAGGAGGATGGAGGCTCTTAGCCCTGCTGGCACCCAGGCAAGCTGGGAAGAGGCCACTGAGATAACACAGGGCTCCCTGTCCGGGATAGTGGCCCTGTCTGTTTCCCACCTGTGCTGAGGGCAGGCAACCAGTGGATTTATTGGCCAAGTGCAAAATCAATGGCAGGATGGAAAAAGGCCACTGAACTGTGGATGCTGACAAGCTCCTGGCCTCCTCCAGACTAGAAATCACCCTTAAACGCTGCTGGGGAGGAAGCGCTGTGGCCCAGCTTGCTCAGCGAGTGAGGCAGGGATGATAACAGCTTTATTTATAGTACTTAACTGGCTGTTGGCTCAAGGCACCGATTTGTGCTTAGCGTGCGATGGTTTGGGGTGGCTGTTTGTGCAGCTCATGGCTGGAGCGCTCGTGCAGCCCCGCCAAAGCCCTCAGCGAACTCCCACCGCCCGGCGTCGGGGCAGGACCTTGCCCAGGTTTGATGTGTCCCACTCCCTGTCCCTCCCCCAGGCAGCTGGCCGGGGACAAGGCTCCTCTGGACTCACCAGAAACTCATTTTCCTGCCTATATTTATACAGCATCTCATCTGGAGAAATCCCGATCAGTGCCTCAGGGTCCGAGAGGTTATACATCCCTAACACTAATGAAGTAATCAATAGCAGCTACCCGAGGAGAGCTGGTTTACTGCTCAGTTTCCAGATCTGTCCTTTTTTTTTTATTTTTTTATTTATTTTTTTTTAAGGATCCCAGTGCTGGGATTTGTTAGACAGGAGCTGCAAGGGCTCTGGAGATGAAAGCGCTGTTCATGAATTATCACTGGGGTGCAGACAGCTGCCCAGGCCCCTTCAGGGAAACTCAACGATGGAACTAGGGGTGGGATGGGGGGAAAAAACCTGCTTGGGCTTTTCCTCTCCCCGTTTTCCACTTTACCACTGGAAAAAGGAGGAGGGAAAAACACAGCAAAAGGAAGAGAAAGAAGAAAACATGTTCCTTCCCTCTTCACACACCCCTCCCCCCAAATTGTGAATGTTTAGCATAAAAATAACCTGTGGAAAACCAGGCCCCCCTCCCTGCAGCCAACTGTGGGTCTCCTAAGGGCTGGCGGTGCCTGCAGCGCCCCAGGGGAGCTTTCCCAGCTCCCCTTCTCCACCCTGCTCCAGAGCACGCAGGACTCCTCGCCATGAGCTGCTCCGGGATGGGAGATGCGACCAAGATACAGCTATTATTAGCAACGTTACGTTAGGTCTTGTCAACAGGAGCCCTGACGGCTGGGAAAGGCTCTGCCACGGGAAGCACGTGTCCTCCGGGAGGCCCCCCCTCCAACCCCCCCCCCCACATTACACCAATTCC
>VYXH01007219.1:131794-143979 GCA_013397275.1 Burhinus bistriatus | reverse complement strand
CAGCTTAACCCAATTCCTGTAGAGGGAAGAGGTCAGAGAGGCCTGGTTTTGGGTCAGGGGGCTGCAGGGAGGCTGGGGGTGATGGAGCCGAGGCGTGGGGAAGTCTCTGCTGGAAGGACCTCTCCTAGGGAGATGTGGTTGGTCTGGAGGATGCTCAAGCCTGTGGTACGTGAGCTAATGTCCTTGTTGCAGGCAGGAGTGACAGTGTCACCTCCTTGGGGAGGAGTAGAGTGAAAGGTGCTTGGTGTCTCCCCAAAATAGGGGCATTTCCACCCTGATGCTGCTCCCAGCCTAGGGGCATCCTCCCCCTGAGCAGCCCTGGCCTGTTGCTACAGAGGGAAGAGCTTCTCCAGCATCACTGCCAAGGTGACTCTCTGTTCCTGCACCGTCTCCCATCCGCCGGTGGAGCATGCCAAACTGTCTGACCAGGGAGAAATTATGAAGTGGAGAAAAATGCCAATAAGTATGGCTCTTCCATGCGCCAGCCAGGCTTTTCCAGGGCTGCTGGCACAAGGACCAGTGTCCTGCTGGGCATGGGGGTCTCCCCCACTGGGGATTCATTCCCCAGCTTAGGGCTTCCCTACTCCTGGCTTTTGATTATTTTTTTTTTTTAATGGACCTGAAGCCGAACTCTTTCAAGCATGAATTGGGTGGCCACATGTTGGTGTAGGGGTGATGGACCCCTAAGGAAGAGCTTGGCACGGCAGCAGCCGGCGTGTTGGTGTGCCGTGTACCCCGAGCGGGAGGAGGAGAGCTGAGCTTGGCATGCCTGATTGATCGCCATCTTTTAAAATAACCAGCCGGAGCCTGGATCTTCCGTTTCTGTGGGATGTGGAAAACCTGGAGAGGGGGAAGAGAGAAACAGCTTTGAGCGAGCGAGTGCAAGTATTGCTAATTTATGATCAGAGAAATATATGTTTGAGTTTGAAGATTGCAGGGAAAGGACCTGGTGTTCAGCCGATGATAAATCTGTTTTATCGGGGGGTTGCGAAAAGGCTTCCCCACAGGGAAAATTGCGGGAACGCAGAACATAATTACCCCAGATTCCAATTTGAGTAATTATTTCTACCTGTCTGTCACTCCCCTGGTGCTTTTAGCTGGCTGGAGAGGTTTTGCTTTGCCTCGCCTCTCTGCTTAAGAGCCAAAGCCATTTCGCAGCACCGCTGGGCTCTCTGAAGAGCTGGGCCAGCCCTGCGTGCGGGGAGACCTGCGAGGCTTTGGGGCTCGCTGCCATCCCACCCCAGCCCAGGAGCTGCCTTTTTCCATGGCTGCTGGGTGGGGGCTTTCTGCCACGCCGCATTTGCAGCCAGGGAGGGAGGAGGCGGTGGACCGGGGTGGCGATGGTGTGGGTGGCCACTTCCCAGCATGTCCTTGCCCTTGCAGACAGGACAGCACCCTGTTGGGTAGTGGGGACCGGACACCCACAGGGTGAGCCTCTGCGTGCAGCAAGGACATTGACCTTTTTTTCCCTTGTGGCCTTCCCTGGGATGGGTGACATGTGGATGGAGGTTGGAGGGATGCTGGCTGCTGGGGACATCCAGTCCCATCCCGCTCTCCCCGTGCCCCCAGGTTCCGCGCCGTGGCAGTGAGGTAACCGAGGGTTTTACTGCAGTGGGCTGTGGATGCTTTTCTAAGCATCGTCTCCTAGTGCTTCCCCAAAGAGCCAGGCAGGCTACTGGGCACATTAGGAATCGATGCACATTGTAAATGGATTGCCTGAACTTTTTCCTCCACTTCTCCATGCTCTCCGGCTGTCTCCGTGCTTGCCCCCCCTGCCCAGTGTGGCCAGGGCTGCCCTGTGCCACGTCTGCCCTCCCAGTGTCACCCAGGTGATGGAGGTTGCTTCCTCCCAGTTCAGGGCTGCAGTGGGCAGCTCCATCCCCACCCCGGTCCCACCAAGATGGTCCATCAGCTCCAGGTGAAGCAGCCAGGCTGCACCCCCTCACCTTCCCCCCGGGGACTCACAGCAGACAGGCACTGCGGTTGGAGCGGGTGACAAGCGTCTGCGTGGGCCAGCCAAGCGGAGAGGAAAAAAAAATGACCCCGGTGAGAGCAGGGATGGGCTCTGCATCTCAAGTGGCTGCCCGGGAGATGCCAGACAGTCCCTCCTGTGAGGACCAGGCACTCGTCGCGTCCCAGAGCCTCTGTCTGCAAAGAGGGGAGTAACGACGGTGACGGCACCTGCAGAAGGTAGAAGCATTTGGAAAAGTGATTGCTTTGCCTGCAGCAGTATGGAGCAACCCTGGGGGGAACAACCTGGGGGTGGGCTTTTCTCTGGGGGAAATTTCCTCCAGCTCCATCATGATATTATTCTGATTTACCCTCTCATTAATGAAAGGAGAATTGGATCCTAAAAAGGCTCTGAAATGTGCTGGTCACGCACCCAAACCTGCAACTGCTGGCCCCGGTCCCTCTCACCCCAGGTCTCAGCGCTCATGTCAAAGAGGTGATGAGATCTCCATAGGTGAGGGAAACTGAGGCACAGAGTGACAGGGGCATCTCTCAAGGACTTGGTGAGTTGTAGGAGAGGACACCAGTCCCTCGCACTCTTCTGTGGCCTCAGTTACCCCTGCCCTGACCAGGAAATCACCCACAATGAATCATGGCTCAGCATGGGGATGGAGAGCCCTGGCACGGGGGTTTAGGGATGCTGAGGTCCTCCATGGGAGGGGGGCGGTGGGGGCTGTGGAGCAGGGATGGGGGTGATGCGGGTCTGGGTCCCATTCACTATCCTAAATGCTCTTTTGCCTGCTCAAATGCAAATTATTCCATTTCCCTGCAAACCTCCTGCCTGGATCCAGACAGCCTTGTGTCTACTGAGGAAACAGAGGACATATGTGCTGGTGGTTGGGGACAGAGGGACTCCTCGGATGGACGGACAGGGCTGCAGTGGGGCATCTCTTAGGTAAGCAGGCAGAGAAGGAGAAGCAGAGGGAGGTGGTCTCTGGCAGGTCATTAGGTGGCTTTGCCAAGAGGTTAATTAGGCTGGGAGAATCCCCAGGGCAGCAAAACCGGGTTTGCCATTCCCCGGCCAGCTGCTCCGCACGCCACTGCCGGCACCGTGCGTGGTGATGCCTGGACCTGGCGGGCGCTCACGTGGCTGCGCTGATAAAACTTGCATGAGGACATGCGCAAAAATCAATGGCTGTGCTTATGAATTAATGATCGCTGAGCGGATCGATGCCGCCTGCCCCGTGCATGCTGTATTGCTAACGAGCACCAGCAGTGGGAGCGCGGGAAGGGCCAGTGACTTACTGCTGCAGCGCCTTCTGCATCTCTATTTAGTCGTGTTTTAAGTATATTTATTTTGCATTTGCTCCCAGAGCTACTTTAAGCAGAGAGGAGCTGACTTCCATGAAAGGGACCTGATGCGTGCATGCTGCGGGGAGGGGGCTACTGCTTTTTGAAGCGGGGGGGGATGGACATTGGAAAGGGCTCTTGGCTCCGTGCTGGAAGGGGTTGAATCAGAGGCAGGCTCTATAAATATGTATGTGGGTAATTTCTAATCGAACACCACAGCTCTCGGTGCTGGCGTGTGTCACTCCCGTGGCATTATCTCTGCAATTAGAGCTTTTTCCCACAATTGCATAAGAACCTCTCGGTGACTCACCGGCTTTGGGGGGAAAGAGGCGAACGGCAGCGGCTCGGAGGCGGCCGGCTGTGCCTGCGCGCGTGTGAGGTGTGAAAATCAGCCGCTCAGGTGCTCCGTGGTTTGCAACTTGCTCACGAGCAAACCTTGCTCCCAGCCGCTCGCAACTCCGCTGCCCTCCCCGACATCACCGCCAGCACCCTGGTTTGGGGACGGTCGGCTCCCCCCCTGCCCGCGAGCTCCCCGTCCACCCAGCATCGCCTTCTGCCAGGGGTTTATTTTTGTCCTTGTCATCGTGGCTCTGTTTGTGTGTTGATGACCCGTTAGTGCCAATAGTGGCATGTTTTGAATCCCTGATTAAAACCGCTGCAGTGTCAGAATCAATAAACATTGGCGGCTGAGACCGTAATAAGTATAATAATCCCCATTAGGGTAACAAATGGGGGAGAGAGTGCAGGGCTGCTAATACGGTAATGCCATGAATCTGCTTCGATCAGCTGGAGCTGCAGCATCCTTCCTGCGAGGGGCAGGGACCATGGCTGTCTCGATATTTGCCATCCCCAGCATCGGCAGAGCCCCCGCTTCTGGCTGCCGTAATGCCTTGCGTGCCCCAGCTTGGAAACTTGGCTGTGCAACATTAATTATTGGGTCTTTGGAAACGTGTGTGATTGATGTCCCCCGTGTGGGAGACGGGCCAGGGCTCAGTGCAGCCCAGGGAATTGCTTATCCTGCCCCAAAGCCCAAAGAAAATTTAAAGACCGAGATTATCGAGCAGGGGAAATTCCTGCTCCGACCCATCCTGCCGATTTGTCTTGCAGACATCGAGTGTGGCGAGGGCCGGGAGGGAGGGGAATGCCAGTGGCATGAAAGTAGCTGCCTAGGAAAAAAATAAAAATCAATATGTAATTGTGGCCCCATTGATCTGTGGCTCCGCCGCTGCGGCTCCCCGCTGCGCTTTGATCAGCTTTCACAGTCGCGGATGAGAGAGTCCCAGTAGCTGGGGGTATTAAATGATGCCAAACACTTTTCAGGTGAAAACTATAGAATTTTTCCTTAAATAAACCCAAAAGAGAGTAGCAGTTGTTGGGGTGGGGGACCGGAGCAGCCACGGGGCTCTTCGCAGGAGGGATGTTATTGCCTCCCTGCTGGGACCTCCCCGAAAAGCCAAAGCGATGCTCCCTGCCCATGGCCACTGCTTCATCCCCTCTGACTGCAAAAAACACCTCTGACACCCAAAAAGCTGCCAGCCAAGCCCTACTGCAAGTCCGTGGCCTTGGCAATGTCTCCAGCGATGGGGCATGGAGTGATGGGGCTGTGCAGGTTTTGGGGGCGATATAGAACCACGTGTCATGGGACTGAGACTAGTCCCAGGCAGAACCAGTTGGTAATTTTTAAACAAATTGTTTTTGCTTGAAAAATGGAGGTTTGTTGAAACCCAGCATGTTTATAGAAAAACATTGGTTTCAACAGATTTCTGTTTCAACATGTTTTTAGAAGAAAAAGGACAGCTTTCCAAATTGTCAAAAGACCCCAGTTGAACACTTTCTCGGCAGAGCATAATCCATTTCTCAGCTCCAAATTACTTTTCATTTTGCAATGTAAGTAAATGTATTGCAAAATCCCCTTTTGAAAGGGGGCTGAAATCCTACTGAAATGGTTGGGGAGGACCTCGGTGACAGACTGGGATTAACTCGTTCCAGCCTGGGGTCTGGATTTTCAAACAATGTCCTTTCTCCTTTCTTTGTGACGATGTTTTTTCATCCCACTGCAGGATGGTTAATACCAGCAATTCCTTCCTGATGTGGAAAGTGCTTCATCTACAGGCACCAAATATTAAGGGCTGGCAGGGGACCCTACGTGGGGGCAGAATAGCTCATTTTTGTGCTGTTTTTCTCTGATTTGCCCTACTTCTGTAGCATTTTTACTGCCCTTGGTCAGGGAGAGGATGCTGGTGGACGGTCTGGTCCACTGCAGGCATTTCTCCCGTACCAACAGGCGATGCTTTGTGGCCAGACGGCTGGAAAATTTTGTTGTCACACTGATCCAGCAATAATTCCCTTCAATGGGGCATGGGATGACAGCTCAGATAGAGACCATCTCCATCCATACGAGTCTGCATCTTATCTGAGTCGTTGCAATTGCAGGTTGGAAATGCAGCCTCTGGTGTGGGAAACCCAGGGCATGCCAAGAACATGGGAACCGCAGTGATTTTTCCTTGGGAGCCTTGCTGGAGGCAAGAGGAACTCTCCATAGATGTTTTGCACCCATCTCTGCCCCCTAAGTATAATCAAACTGATAACTTAATTCTGGAGGAGAGGGGAGCCCAGCCCATGGGCTGCACCCGGCTGAGAGGGATGCTGGGGCTCCCTAAATTCGCAGTGGGATGCAGCCAGCACTGCAGTGATGCAGGAGGATCCGGAGAAATCTCTGGTTTGGTCTGGACTCAAAGAATTCTTCCAAAGAGTTCTGCCCAGGGAAGTGATTGAGTCACCATCCCTGGAGGTACTTAAAAGGCGTGTAGATGTGGCACTTCGTGGTGGACTTGGCCGTGTTAGGTTTATGGTTGGACTCAACGATCTTAAAGGTCTTTTCCAACCTAAATGATTCTGTGATTCTAAAGTAGCCCCCTCCTCCCCTGCACAAGCTTTTCCAGGCACAAGAGGGTTTGGGTTTGGCAAGATGGGCAGAAGTGGGTCTGGGAACCCTCAGACAGTGTTGGGTTCCCGCTAGCCATTGTGTTAACGACTCAACTCGACTTAATGAAATGGTGGCTCTGTTGGTGAGCAGCCAAAATCTGACCTGCTTTTTTCTTTATTATATCCGCTTGTAGATCTTGTGCAAGACTTTAATCAAATGTTTCAATGTCTCCTTAGAGCTGGAAAGGGTTCGGAGAAGGCAGCTGGGTTGTTTGCAAATTTCTTCAGGCTCCAAGGTGTGCTCCATCTTTTCTTTTTTTTTTTTTTTTTTTTTTTTTTTTTTTTTTTTTTTTTTCCCCAAGAAAAAAGGGAATGAAAGCCAGAAGCCAGGCTCAGGAGTGTTTGGGCCGGGTTCTGGAGTGGTGCAGGGATTCATAGCAAGGCACAGGGAAAGGGGCATTACCTCCTTGCTGAGCCTGGTGGCACTCAGAGCCTGCAAAGGTGCGTGGACAGGGCACTTGTAACTGACCTAGGGTTGGGTTTTGGTGTCCACATGGACTTCAGTGGCTTTGGTTCTGCTGCCTCCCGTGCAAACAAATACAAACCTGAAATTATAACTAGCCCATAAATGCATCTGTTGGAGAGTCTGGGATGGCTTGGGATATCCAGTTCTCAGCCAGGGAAGGTTTGAGCAGGGTGGAAGGATGCAGGGAAGAGCCAGGAGCTATTTCAGCTCCCCGTGCCACCCCCTTCCTCCTGCCGCTCCAACTTGAGCGCTAACAAATGCTTTACGGGGAGCTGTGCCAGCGATGCTCGGCGCACGCAGCACGAGAGCAGATCGTCGCCTTGCCCCGTGCAGGGAAATCCCTTTGATGCTGAAGTGGCTGCAGGGGGAAGGAAGAGGAGTGGGCACAAAACACATCCTGCTCGGAGCGACGGGCTGGTTCATTGAGCAGAGCCCTGGCAGGCTCCGCCACGTCCTTCTGCTGCTTTTCAGTGATAGCTGTCGGATTTGATAATTGCAGCCGGTTGGCTTTCTGCCGCCTCGCTGGAAAAGCGCTGTCTTGCTCCGTGCCTCCGTGCACCCACAGCAAGACGGGTCTCCGACATCCAGGGGAGGGGAGGGTTGGTGCATCCCTACCCTCAGGGGCGTGGAGGGGGGTCTGATGCTGGAGGACAAAGCCTGGAATGGGGCAAAGATGCTCCACGCTTGGGATGCGGCTGGAAGAAGGGGCAGAGTCTATAATGGACAAACCCCAGGGTTTTACAAGCGTGTTGTTGTTGTGCTCCCTGTTTTCCCTTTCCTCCTGCCTCCGCGGAGCCGAGGGGAAGCACTGGCAGCCTGACAAGGCTCAAGTGGCCTCCGGTAGCCACTGGGGTATTTTCCAGCAGTGGGGAGGGTCCAAGCAGTGATGCTGAGGCTGTTCAGTGTTGTCATCCGTGACGCAGTTGTGTCACCATCCCCTGGGGTCCCCGTATAACAGCTTGTGCCAGCTCCTGCCGTCGCGACAGTCTCTGACTCCGCAAGTGCGGGCACCTGGGGCAGGAGCATCTGTGCCTGCAGCGGGAAGCTGGCCGTGAAGCCCGGCTGTCCTGGGAAGGGCTGCGGTCACGTCCTGGGGATGGAAATCCCTGCCTGGCCCTGAAGGGCTCAGGGGAGGTGGGGGAGGACACACTGGCTCTGCCTTCCCCCTTAGACACCCCTCTGTCACCGTGAAGTTAGATGCCGAAAGCACAGAAATTTGGTCCTGATGCAAAACTCGCTGCTCCCCAGGTTTTGCCAGGGCTCCTGCAGATGCCAGCCCTGCCTGCGGCCCTGGGATGGAGGCAAGGGAGGAATCTGGGGGAGCAGAAAGACCAGGGCCTGTCACCTTTCCCAAACCCTCCTGGGATATCCAGGGGAAGAAACATGGACCTGGGGTTAAAACCCTGGACCTCCAGTGTCAGCAGATGGAGCATCTGCTCCAGCTCCCACACAGCCCACGCTGTGACCTGGGGCAAATCCCATCACCTTCCCTGCCCTGAGCTGTCCCATCACCCTCACACACGAGTGTGTCCGTGCATCAGCAAACACCCGGGGATACCCACAACCGCCTCCTGGCATTTTTGCATGGGACCCGCTCTCCGGGCACTGAGCCGGGGCCCTGCCTGGCCGGGCACCCTTGGTGCCAGCCCCAAACACCAGCAGGTTCTTGCTGGGGAGGGCAACAGTTCTGCCACAGCCAGTGGGATGCTGCTCCCCTCCGTGGCAGTTCCGTCCCCCTCTCCCAGGCTCTTCTCTCTCCCGTGTGCCCCCCAAATCCACTGAGCTGAATCCCCCACCGCAGCTTGGTCCTCATCACTTCTCAAGCCTGTGTCATTGCCAGGGGTTTCCCCAGGGACCTCGCTCCTGCCTTGCCCCAGCAGCCTCCCTGTGAAACCGCTTTCCGAAGAACTCTGGAATAAAAAAAGAAAGAAGAAACAGCCCCCTTGTTCTGCTGCGATGAACTGGCTCTTTTTCCAGTCACAAGGGCGAGCTGAAGCAAAACTTTCCATACTGAGCAGGAACAGAAAGAGAGATGGAGAAGTAATGAACTCTCCTTTAAAAAAAATAAAATAATAATACTAAAAAAAAAAAAACCAACCCAAAAAACCCCAACAAAACACAAAAGCCAGCAAAGCCCAGCACTGTCTTTCCCCCATCTCTCTCCTTTTTGGAACAAGCCAGCGAGTTTGCAGAAGTGTGTTTTAAGCAGGAGCAGATGCCGGCGTTCCTCGGGCCGGGAGGGGCGAGCCGAGCCGAGCCCAGGAGGGATGCGGAGATAGAAAACAGATTGCAGCAAATATTTAGGTTTTTAATTGCTGTGCAGGACGGTGGTGCGAGGGGTGCTGGGAGCCAGCGTTTGTGTGTTCGGTGCCTTGAAATACGAGTGTTTAAGGGGCTTTATTGTCCCGTTGGTGCGCGAGAGTTTCCTGGCTTGCTTGCTTCAGGGGCCAGAGAGCCAGAAATGTGGTTTAAAAGCTGAAGGTCCCCGTGAAACCTCAGGACGTCGGAAGCTGGGGCTGTGGTGAGACATTGCCTGGGAGACACGGGTATCAGGTGCTGCCTTTTGGGCTGGGAAATCGGCTGAGAGCCAGCAGCGGAATTGTGGTGTGAAGCTTTGCAGAGAGAGGGAGAGATTTTTTGGATCCAGGGTCTTTTGGGGCACCCGGCGAGGGGTCTGGTCCCCATAGGATGCTGGACAGTGATCTCTGCTGCCTGGCGAGCGGTGATCCTGGCTATCGGCAGCGCTGTTTCCCACGTTGCTGTAGGAACCAGAGGTCCCAAGGAATCAAGATCCGCAGGGGGTAAGGCTCTGGATGCACACGGGGATGACAGTCCCCGTCCCACAGCGCTGGTTCTCCACGCACCATCAAAGCAATGAGATGATGGTCACCCAGGGAAGGGCTTGCTCCAGGGCACCTTGCAGAGCTATGAAGAGCTCTTGGTTTCTTGACCCTCAGTTTTTTAGGACTTATCCTTGAATTCGCTGGGTAGTTTTCTGGTGCAGATGCGCCCATTAACAGCATCCAAAAAAAGAGGCAAAGACATCAAATTGAGGCCACCTCGCTGGTTAACAAAAAAACAGCTTCAGCAGCCCACTGCCAGCATCTGCCCATCGCTGCTGCTGCTCTCTAGACACCTCTGGGGTCCTCAGCCCAGAGAAACACTAGGCTGGCCCCTAAAAATTCAGGAAGTCTGACCAAGGGAAAGTGGTCAGAAGGAAAATTGGGCTGTACAAGTGGTGCCGGTGTCCTGGCATGCCGGGGTAGTGGCCGAGAGGCTGGCAGAGCACCGAGCTGTCTGGATCTGCCTGGCTTTCTCCAGTGTCAATCGCCTTTTGCAATGAACCTGTTCTTCCCAAAATCTCGGCTATAGGTTCCTCCCATTAGCAATGCCCTCCATCCTGCTTCTGCTAAATGATTCATCCCGAACACTCTCGTTATTGCTCCCATTAGTCACACTAACACAAGTTCTTCTTTGACAAAATGCTATATGTTTCTCATCAATTCTGCTCAGCCCCAATGACTCGTGTCCTTAAAACCCAATCCAAATTATGTGACTTTTCTGCAACCCCCCCTCCCAGTAATTTAAAAACGTTGTACCTGCTTTTGTTTTTTAGCCCATGGAGGCGGAAAAGAAATAAAACGATAAGAGCAGCCCTGCCTGTGCTGGCCTGTCCCTAAGGAGCTGGGTGACCCTGCCTGCATGTTCTGCGGAGGCAACAGGCTGGATCCCAACCTCCCGGTGCTGAATCCTTCAGGATGGCTTCAGGAAGCAGCACATGGCATGATGAGCTAGTCTGGCTCAAGAGGCTTATTTCCAAAGGTTACCCAAAAACCTCATCCTGGATGAAACAGTCTCTTTTGAAGGTTCGTATCTGGCTGCATCACTCCTCACCCTCTGCAAGGGACCGGTTTGGGATGCAAGTGGCAGCAAGCCGGGCTCCTCCACCCCAGCCCCTCTCCTGCGGGGGACTGGTCTCACTGGGCCCAGGGGGGGCTTTGCTGAGAGTACAGAGGGAGCCTGGCTGGGGACAGACTTGCACGTTAGCCCCGGCTGGCTCCCCGGCTCGGCCGGAGCGGTGGGCACGCAGCCGCCCTCCTCCTGGAGCAGGTCCCAGCCCTGCAGTGCAGGCAGCTCTGGGGACAACAGCGACAGCCTTAAAAGGGGTGACAAGAGCAGCAGCCCGGCTCTCGTGTGACCAGTTCAGGCTCAGGAGGAGCACCACGCTGGGAGGAGAGGTAGGGACACTCCAACAGTGACAATTCCCCAAGAATTTCCTCCTTTCACCACCTCTTTCCCAGCAGAAGCATCACGTGCCGGCTTGGGGACATCTCCTCTGCTCGAAGCAGAGTGATGTGACCTGTGCGGAGTGGGGACGGTGCTGCTCTGGTCAGGCTGTCCCCAGCCACCACAGCTCCGCCGACATGCTCAGAGCAGGGAAATGTGCTGGCTGCAGTACCAGCAGCCGCCCAAAATATTCCTGCCAGTTTTCTCAGGAAGGTTAGATGTTGTTTGTGGAGAAGATGTGGGAAAGATGAAAATCCCCCCTCCCTTGCGGCGACCCTCCCCTGGGGAAGCGGTGCTCGCTGGGAGCTGACTTCTGTCGTTTCTGGAAAGCAGTGCTTTGAGCAAACTATTTATAAACTGAGTTTTCTTTAAATCCTGAAATTGAGCCATAACTTCAGACAAACAGAAAGGGGGAAAAAAAAAAAAAAAAGACATGCAGGCAAGTAAATGCAGGCAAAAATAAGTATACAGGCAGCCTAAATTTGCAAAGTAACTAGTAATTCTGGGAAGGGTCTAGGTTTGGAGGCATCTGCAATGGGGCTAGTAAAGGGACTTCTCAAAAGGCTTCCAGTGGCCCGGTGGGCTGACGACCAGTGGTGGCACCACCTGTGGGATGGGGCTGGTGGGATTTTGCCCGGTCCCCAGCACCGCGACTGCTCCCCAATAGAAATCCTGCTGATATTTAAGCTCACATCACCTCTGCCCACCAGTAATCACCACGGTGGGAAACGCCAGGCAGCATGACCTTTCTCGGCACGCTCTGCACAGCTCCTACCTCGATTCGTGCGGGGGATTTATGGCCCTGCATCACTCAGGTTTTTACAGGCTCATTTATCACCACGGCCTCAAATGCCAGCGGGGTCGGGCGACACTGCCCAGCCCATGCCGTGTGCCGCAGGGCACGGTCAGGACAGTGCAGGCTGCCCCGTGATCCTCCTGTATCCTGTGATGTTCCTGCATCCCGTGATGTTCCTGCATCCCGTGATGCTCCTGCATCCACGTGGCACCAGAGGCTCATTTCAGGCTGTTGGATGGGCAGCACCTCCCTTTCCTATCATCTCTTTTATTTTAAGCCTTTCTTCCAGCTCGTGCTGCCATGGGACTCGCTGGCATGTGCCCACCCACGGCATCCCCGTATCTCCCTCCC
>VYXH01007219.1:112261-126846 GCA_013397275.1 Burhinus bistriatus | reverse complement strand
AGGATGGGGGCTGCAGGTGGGCTCACACCCCGAGCACCCTGCAAGGGGTGCCCAGCAGACACCGGGGTTCAGGCTCTGCAGGAGCCCCCCACTGCCCCTTCCCTGCCTGGCCCCTGGTGACCCACTGGGCTGGAAGCGAGCCAGGAGAGAGCGGCACCTCCGCCAGTAGCGCGTGGTGCCGGCAGGTTCGCTCCCCTTATGGAAAGGCATGTTGCGAGCCGGCTCGTGGATGTGTTTATTCCCGGCAGCCCTTGGCCGGTGGCAGGGAGCAAGATTAGTCGGTGAGAAGTGGGTACCTGCTGCCAAGTTCCCCTGAGAGGCACATGGGGCTGGGCACGGGCGGCCCCATGCCACAGAAAATAGATGGTTGGGAGGTGTGGGAGGGTCCGGTTTGCAGAGGGGATCCAGGGATGGATGCTCCATGTCGGCTGAGCTCTGCCTCGGGGTCTGTGCCTTGGCAGGGTGGGGATCTTCCCCTGCCTCCCAGGGACCTGCTGTTCCTGGGTGGAGCAGAGCTCCGCAACCACAGAGCCTGCAAATTAAAGTGAAGAAAAGGAAAGAGAAATCCCCATAATCACAGGGTTCTGGGAGCGGAGGCTTTGGGAGATGCACCAGATTTCCTCACAGCTTGGCTCCTCCGCCAGCCAGCCGCTGGTCATGGCACCGTCCCAGTTCGGGGTGGGGGGTGTGCAATAAATGCTTAGAAGCACTGGGAAGGCAGCAGTTGCGGAGAGGATGTCCTCTGAAGGGGGACGGGGCAGGTTTGGGGGTGCCCGAGTGACAGGAAGAGCAGAGAGCTCCGCTGGAGACCTGGCACCGAGGGGTGAGGAGTCCCGAGTGCTGCTTTTGCTCGGGTGCAGGCTCTGGCCATAAGGCTGGGCTCTGACAGCCCCCGGATCTTCCCAAACGGGCTGCGGGGGCTTCTCGGAAATGCTCGGTCTAATTAAAAGCTGGCTGAGGTGGCCGGCAGCCGCTGGTGGAAAAGCGGGTTAATGTCCTGGTGGCCTCGGGGCTGGCTGAGGCAGGGGGCCAGGGGAGGCAGCGGGCAGGCAGGGCTGCAGCAGACCTTGTTCCCTCAGCCCCTACGAGCCTGGCATGAAAGCACAGCCGAGCCCGAATGCTTATGCATTATCATAGTCCATCATAATTATTCATCAGGTGGCTCTCTCCTCCGGAGGCAGCACGGGTAAGCGTGCACCTTGCACCCTGCCTCTGCCCATCCTTCTCCCCTCCATCCGCAGGGCATGCACTGACCCTGCACCCGCCGCCTTTCTGGCCATGCAGCCGTCTGTCTGGCCAGGCACTTGTCTCTCTGTCCCTCCCCATCCATCACTCTGCCCACTTCTGTCTGTCTTGCGCCCAACTGGTTTCATCAGTTGTTGCTCTCCTCGCAGCATCTCTTTATCCATCTCTCGCCCGCCCCCCCCATCCGCCTGCCCAGGTGCTGGTTTGGGGCTGAAGGAGGTGTTTAGGGGATGCTGCTTCCCTGTCCGAGTGCTCTCCTGAGCTTTCTCCAGGGTACCCTCACTGTCCCCAGCTGCCTCAGCAGCTGCCAGACAGCAGCAACAAATCACCCTCCTTTGGAGCTTCCCTAAGGGCTCGGTGCCAGACTGCGGAGCCCGTCTGTGCCCAGGCGATCGGCTCAGCCCCGTCCTGGCTCATGGCGGCTGGAAAGCGTTTGGATGTTGATGAGCTTCTGGGGGAAATGCAGTTCAATGAGGCTGGCCAAGCTTGGAGCTGCTGCCTTGTGCAGAAACCTGTCCCCACTAAGAGTAGGGCCAAGAGCCACCAGGTCCTTGTCACGGAGCCCATCACCGGGACACTGGTCACCAGTTACTCAGCCTTGAGTTGAACCAGCTGCCAGGAGAGCTGGAACCTGTTGGCCGTCCCCAGCGTGAGTCACCCAAGCTTCCCCTGTCAACCAGCAATAAACAGCTATTCCTGCTTAGAAGTTGTGTCCCAGTTTCTCTTGCTGTTTACAGTTGTCTACCTTCAAGGGTTTGCCTTGCTCCATTTTTTAATGTAATTTCACCAGCCATTAGCCCAGAATGCAGCTCAACTCCTCTGTCACTTAACACTTTTTTTTTTTTTTTTGCTAAACATCTTCACCTGAGAAACTGCGGAGCTGCTTTGGTAGCAAAGGCACCGAAAGCTCCGGCCCATCGCCGTGACCTGGCAGTGGTGGAGGGAGCACAGAGCTTGTGAATCACCAAAACAGCCTGATTGAGGTAAAACTGCTGTAAAACAGCCATAACTGCAGCCTCGAACCTGCTGGGAGCCTTGAGCTGCTGCTCCCTGCGCCTAGGGAATGTCCCTGCGGAATTTTCACCTGCAGGCTGGTGATTTCCTGGGTGGGTCTGGGTGTAGGGGGGTTAATTTGTTTCCATGCAGATTGTATTAGGAGGGAAAATTAAATGCTGAGGCACAGAAACACTTTCGCTTCCCTTAAAGCTAATAATAGCACGCAATGCTTTCAGCGGTGATTGCAGCCAACAGGCTTCCCGTGCCTTATGTACCCGGCGGTGCGGGAGAGGAGGGCGGTGGGGAGCTGGGGAAACTGAGGCACAGAAGACCTTAACCTGGTTTAAGGGGGTGGGTTAGGAAAGGGCTTGTGCTCTCCTTACACGCCATCTGCGTCGCTCTGCTGTCTCCTGTGAGGCTGACAATGCCACGCAAAGGCGGACATTCCCTGTCCTTGCCTGCTGCCAGGTTACACGAGCTGACCCCGTTGATTTCCCAGGTCTGCGGAGCGCCCACGGCACGGGGGAAACCCTGTGTCTGGTGGGAAGCCTGGGAGAACGCAGGGTTCCTGCATACCAGCACTGGCCCTGGGCACAGCGCTCTCCCAAAGGCTTGCTGATACCTGGGAGATGAGTCAAAAGAGCTAGTTCAGAGAAATTGCTTCGGAAGGGCTGTTTCAGTCCCAGCTCCCCTCGGGGCTTGGATGTCGTGACGAGGAGCGGGCGGCTGGGGACACGAGGCTGGGGTAAGCCGGGACACTGGCTCTGCGTCACGCTGGGTGCAGCTCCTCGGGCTGCAGCGACAGCCCCTACAAGCATCATCTCTGCAGCACTCCCAGAGCCATGCAAAAGAAAAAAAAAAAAATCCTAACCCCCACTTGTCCCAAAGCCAGGCACTTTCTGCTGGAAACCTCCAGCCTCTGCTGTGCCCAGGCCAGGTACAGAGGCTTTACCAACCTTCTGACACTCTCTCCAGTCATTATGAACTGATTAGCCACTCTGCTGCCTTCTTTCCCAAACAGATCATCTGTGATATCTAATGAATGACTCCAGCAATTAATTGCAGGGGTAAGTCCACTCCTAATTAGGAACAGATTTAGGGAACGAGCACTAGGAGAGATCTTTGGCTGTTGGTTGCCTTTAGTTGAGCATGGACTGGGGATTACAGCCTGTGGGGCTGCTTAATTCATAATTGAGGAGTTGGTTAAGGCTGAGTTAGTGCACTGGAGGAAACGGGCTCAGTGTGAGGCGAGCCGTGGAGCTGGAGATGCTGCTGTGGTTTGTGTTGGTGGCACTAGCCAAGAAGCCAGGCTGGGAGTCCTTTCGCTGCCAGAAGAGAAGGTGTGAAGGCGGTTGGGGGGTGCAGGGTGCCTGGCTGGCCAGGTCCGGCTCTGTGGGGGAACTGGAGCAAGGCTCCCCAGCACCTGGGTGCGCAGCTTTTGCCAGTTGCTTTTGCCAGACTCCCCAAATGTGCTCGAGTGTCTGCGTTTTCTATGTTATCAGACTGGTACCTGGGAGGGGGGGAGGTTAACAGGTCTGTGCCTTTCAGATGTTTGGGTGCTGCAGGCTGGGGTGCTGGAGACCTGCCTGTCCCCTCAGGTGGCAGCTTCTCCGCCTCTGCAGCTCGTGCTGCTGCTCCTAGCTCACCCTAATAAATCCCAGGGAAGGGAGGGGACTTGCTGCATCCAGCTCCCTCCCTACTCCCTGGCTGCTCTTACGCTGCATCTCTGGAGCCTGTCGTCAGCAGAGCTGCGCCTGGTGATGCTGGAGCCAAGTCCTGCTGCTATGGTGGGCTGGTTTTTATATCAAGCTGTGCCCAGGGCTGGCTCTCCTTTGCTGGGGACCCCCGATGACCCATGCCGGAGCTGGGTGCAGGGGAATGAGGCGCTTGTCCTTGGGGGTCTCCTGCGCTCGGAGCAAAACCAAGCGAGTCCCCTGCTCGGAGGCAATAGTGTGATGCCAGAGATGATGCTCGTCCTCCGAGGGCAGTCAGTTCAGGGCAGATGATGCTAGGAGACAGCTGGGGGGAAAAAAAGAAAACCAAAAAAAAAAAAAAAAAACCAAAACCACCCCAAACAAACACCCCTGAGAAGAAACGGCCGGAGACCGGGCAAGTTTCCGTTAGCGCTGCAGAATGATCGGTCACTGGAAAATCTTAGTGGGGAGCAAGAGGGAAGGAACCAGCTTCTGCTTTCTGATAGCGGTTCCTGCCATGGCCCCGGAGCAGAGGGTGTGTGAGGGAGCGAGTTAGTCATCGCGGGCAGATGGTGCTGCCTGCACCATGGGCCCCTCCAGCCACCGCGGAGCCCTTTCCCTTTAAAGGCATTGCCTGAATTACGCTACCGGCGAGGCTGTGCTTCGCCTGGCTCCAGTTGCCCAACGCCGCTGCGGTGCTGTTTGTCAGCTGATAAGGAATGACAAAAAGCATCTGATCTGTCCAAAAAACTGGACACTGATCTCCTAGGCTGCCGGAGGGAGTCATCTCGGTCCTGCGGCGGCTTTGTCTCCTCTTGGTTTCCTCTAGGATTTGGGTTGAAAGCCACGTTCCCAATCCCCGTGCAGGTCAGCTGGGGGAGGAAAAGGCTGCTCGCTGGGGCTGCGGGCAGGGATGGAAGCAGGAGGGCAGCACAAGTGGGAGGAAGGAAATTAGTCAGAGGGGGACCAGGGCAAAGGATAAGTGATGGGGCCATGAGTCCAGCAGGGCTGGAGGGCTCAAGCCTTCCCAGCCCCTCCTCGGTGGCGCACAGGCATCTTTGCCTCCTCTCCCTGCTGCAGACATCTCCTTGCCTCGTTTCTTCCTGCGGCTGGATTTGCACGGGGAGAGTTGAGCCCACGCCTGCCTCCGTGGTGGACCCCAGGGATGGCATCAGTCCTTTTCCTCCTCCCCGTCTGCTCGCGGTGTTGCCCACAGCTAATGACTGAGAGTCTATTCTTCAGACCCAATGCCTGGGTGATGGTATCTGCAGCCAATTTCCAGCTCGGCAGAGCAGAACAATTTCTGTTGAGCTCAGTAAAGAGCGCAAAGGCTACGCTCCCCAAAGGTTACACTCCCGTGCAGACAATTGCAGGCGCTTGGCTCACGTCTTCCTCTGCAAACCATGGGCTTAATGTATTTACAAATATGCGTACAAAACTCCACGGCTGCCAGACCACACAGCACACAGCCCTGGCAACTGCTCCACAGTCAGCCGAGCACACAAGCCTCCTGGCCATGGGCTTGCATCCCTGCCTCTGAGCACCTGGCCTGGGTATAGGCACCCTTAAACATCAACACGCAGCATCCCAGTCCTGCAGAGATGTGCGCGGCTTCATCCCTTGTCCTGTCTGCTGCAATATCCCCTTGGCCGGGGTGCAGCCGTGTGCTCAGGCTTAGGGAGGGATGCTCACTCATCCTCCTGCCTACGCACCCTGTTGGCTTCCCTTCCCCAAAGCGAGCCTTGGGTTTTGGTTTTTTTCTCTAGGAGCTCTGCTCTAGGCAAATACATACACATGCTTTATGTATGTGATGTGTCATGCATGACCTGGGTTCACCGTGAGCTGCCAGGGACACTGCCGGGTGGCAAGGCCAGCCCAGCCCTTGGCCTCTGTTAGCTAATTGCTTCTCGGGAGCCTGGGATGTGCCAGCCTTTGCGCCTCCCAGCATCCCTCAGGGTGCTTTATCACTGCCTGTCATGTCCTACATGGAGCAAACTGGGGCTGGCAGAGAAAAAAGGGAAGGAAGAAAACATATTGGTGCCACTGGAAATTAAGGGCAGGTTCACACGTCACAGCTGAAGAGCAGATCAGCCGTCTCAGCAGTCAGCGGGGAAATAAGTTGCTGGCGTCACCGCTGATGTGAGACACATGCACGTCTTGCAGAGAGATACATCTGTGCCATATTTGCAGCACAAGCTATTCCAGCTCGTGTATTTGTATTAGGCACTGCAGTGGTGTTTGTGGGCATTCAGGATTTGAGGTAATTCCACTGCACCTTGCCCTCTGTCCCGAGGCAGGCTGCATTGCGGTATCTCACCCTTAGCAGAAAGCGTTGGTGGCCAGGAGGTTGGGTCTGGTTTGGGGCGAGCAGAGCCTTCATCATCCTTATGGCTTTGGGGACCCTGGTGTTACAGCTGGGGTGTCACCCCAGCCACGCTGCTCACTCACACGGGTGCCCTGAGGAGGGAGCTTAGCATCAGGTGAGGATGACTGGTCAAGATCCAGGAGAGGCGTTTAGAGCCTGACCGTCGCCGGTGCCGTGTGTCAGGGCAGTGTCTTACACAACAGGCGGGTGGGAGGACACCGTCACCTTTCCAAACGAGGCAGGGATCCGTCTTTCCAAGTCTGATGTGCCTGGATGCTGAGCCAGGGCTTGGTGTCTGACAGGCTGTGGAGAAAAGTTCTGCTCTCAGCTTGGTGGGGATGCACAAGACAGGGCAAGGGAAGGTGCCCTCACCCGTACAGTGGCTGTCACCCAGATATCCAGTTCCTCCAGCGTGCCCCATTGAGTGTCCCATGCCTTGGCTGCTTTCCACTTAATCTCCATCCTTTCACCCAGTGCATCAGAGATGGTCATGGCTCCAGCCAGCCCTGGCCCTGCTGCTGGCTCTCCTTTCTTCAGCGATCTGCAGATGCCGTGAGCTTCATCCCTCCCTGTCATGACTCATTTCTTTCTCACCGAGGCTTTAATTTTTAAAGAGGCACTCTTAGGCGCAGAGGTTTTAATACCTGCAGAGACTCCCAGCAGGTGCCATTGAGCTTTTCCAGTCAGTGTGGATGGGGGTATGGGAGGAGAGATGGCTGGGGCCGGTGGCCCCGAGCAGTGCTCCAGTTGCACCCAGGACCACGCTGGAACAGACACAGGGCAGATGGAGACCAGGCTTGGAGCTGGGAACGGGGGTCCCACGCTGCCTGCAGGATTGTCCCTCTGCTCAGCCTGCGGAGGAAGGAGGCAGAGAGGATGGGGATGTCCCCGCTGCTGCAGAGTGCCTGGGATGGCTGGGAAGCACTAGCTGACAGCTGCGAGGGAAAGAGAAAACATTTTGGCCTCGGGAGGATTCCCCTGCTCCTACCACACACGGCGGTTTCTGATAAGCCACAGCCTCCCACGCTGGCTTCGGTCAGCTCCAGGGACGGAGCAGTTTGTGGAGGGTGGGGAATGGCTCCAGCTGCACCAACAGCCTTGACCTCCCTTGGCTCCAGCTCTGCTGATGCTCTCCCGGGCTGGGGGAGACGAAGCTGCCTCCAGGCAAGCAGTTGCTCCCTACAGGGGGGAGACAATGGATTTGCTGTCCCCATCGAGGGTGAGGATGAGGTTGGCTGGAGAGCTGGTTCCCTGCTCCCTTCCCACCAGGGTGAGGAGGAGCAGGAGCGGGAGGTGAGGGAGGGGGCAAGGTGCAGCAAGCCCAGTAACTGGGCCTCTTTGCTCCTCTTTGGATAGCGGAGCCGCTGTTTGGATAGCGATAGGAAAGGTTGCCAGCTGGTGTTTGTTCTGCCTGTTGGCTTTGTGAATGTCAGGGTGCGAGGTGCGGCGGGAGTTATCCTGCTCCCTGGGCTGCAGCGGCAGCTGCAGCCTCTCCTGCACCAGAATCCTGCCCACCGGCAGCTGGGAGAAGAGTTTGTGGGATGCGGCGTGCCTGCGTGACTCGGCTGGTCGCAGGTCACCCCCTTCCCACAGCACCAGCATGGAGGCAGGTTATGCCCGAGCCCCCAGACCAGCACCCGCAGCAGAGAGCCCGTGCACGGGGCTGTTTACGGGGAAGCAGGACCCCGTGCGATACTTGGGCTGTAAAGCACGGCCCCAGCAAGGAGCCGGCACGCTCCCGGCAGGGACCATTTCCAGCCCCACCTGTGGGGTTTGTTGGGGTTTTCCCAGTAAATATTTGCACTCTGTGTTTCCCGAGGAATTGACGGTGCCTGTCTCGGACACGGCACCTGGCAGAGGTAGGTCATCATCACCAAGGCACATTTGCACCCTCCGGAGCAAACCCAAAACTGCCCGTCCCCGGCACCCAGGGACCCACCAGAGCTGTTTTGGTCGTGGGTGTGGGCATGTACTCCTCGAGAAAAGTTTCTCCTCCGTTTATGTGATTAATTCCTCCCTCCCACCACGGACGCCCGCAATCGCATCTATATCCGTGGCTCCCCACTCCTCCTCGGCTGTAAAATATTTATAACCCCCTACATTAGGGCCCTTCTTCTTTCTCCTCGCCTTTTTTCTTCTTTTATGCCTTCCACCCGGGCTCCCCAGCTCTGCTGAGCCATGCCGCACCAGGAACCGCTTCATTTTAATATAACTCAGTGAGCGGAGAAGCTGTGAGGAATAATTTAGATTTTGCTCAGGGAATGCAATGCTTTTTTTAATTGCAGTCATCCGCAGCTTCTTAGCAATGTATTATTGATGGTTATTATTCAAATAAAATAGTCGTTTCTTTTTGTTTTCCCGTGGACGCTGTTGCCAGTGTTTATGATTTTCTCTTCTCCCTCTTTCTCCATTTCGGGAAGAGGTCATCTTTTCATCCTCTACTTTTTCAATCCACCTTTGCCGCCTCTCTCCCCATCACGGTGGGTGTTTGCATGGGCTGAGCTCACCCCAGCTTTGCCCTGCGGCATTGACACCAGCAAAATACCAGCAATGCCCCTTAATTACGTTGCCCAGGGGCCCAACAAGCAGCCTTAATGTAGGCTTAGGGGAAGCTTAGCGTTTTTGGTAATAGTATACTGGAGCCTGACTTCATGCAGCAAAGCACGTGGGAGCAGAGGAGGTGAATGTCTGCAGGCTCAGGGTGGCTTTGCTGGGGCAATGCCAGCCCTGCCCGGGCTCCACATGTGGCATGGTGAGCTGTGGCGGATCTCCCTGGCCTTTCACTGGTGCTTTGGGCTCAAAAACCAGGTTTTTGGGAGCAGTGGGGTGAGCTGGGCTGCTCCTGACCCCACAGCATTACAGAGGGGCAGCAAGAGGGCATGAAATGCCCCGTCCTGATCCCCAGAAAGGGACCGGCTGGGGTTAACCCCGCCTTTGCTGTGCTGTCCCCATCCCTGCTGTGTCCTGGTACCTTACGTGGGCATCGCCGCGCTGGGTACCGCAGCATCCAGGCTGGGACCAACAGCATCTCCAGCCCCAGGGAAGAGACCTCCAGCACCAGCCTGGCTTTTTCCCCCGTTTCTGGAAGGAAGGCACCAAAGTAGGACTCGGGAGCCCGGGTGCTCCTCCGCCTCCCTGGCTCTGGGACTGACAGCTTGTGAGTGATGGGAGAGCGGCTCTCCCGCGCTGTCACTTCTCTCTCCTCTCTTTCAGCACTACCCACCGCGTTGTCACTCCCAGCAGCAGGGACTTTCCTCAGTCCCACTAAGGTCCCGGAGGTGTTACCGTGATGCAAACACCGAGTACAAGGTTTCTCCTTGATGTGAGGAACGAAACGAGGTCGGAACTGGAGGGAAAAATGTTCATTTTGAGATGGAGCTGAGGACCTAGCCATTTCCCTCCGACTCCCTCGGGAGAGGTCTAGAGGGTCCCACAGATCTCAAGGTGAGGGAAGGGCGGCATTTGCATTGCCCGAACCGCAGGGTGCCCTGGTGGGGTGCTCCATGGAGAAGGAAGGAGCTCCACTGTGCCAGCAGCCCTGGTGAGGCTTCATCGCATCCCTGCGGCACGGCATCCCCCCTCACCCTGCCCACGGGTGCTTGGGAAGAAGCAGCCCAGAGGCTCTTCCTCAGCTGTTGCGAATATTAGGGGTTTAATAAGAGGTACTAATAGATTTAGAGCCTGTCGCGGCTCCAGCTCCAAATGGGAACGTGTAGGGGTGGGGAAAGGAAAAGCACCGTCAGCCACAGGGCTCCCAGGGAAAACACAGTGTGTCTGTCAGCTCGCAGGCAGTTCAGTGACGAATTCCTTAGGTGAGTGAACAATTTTGTCTCCTAATTACATTCATAAAGCAAAACTGGGCCCAAATCCCTCCTGTTCCGTTTTGCTTTTTATTTCCAGTTCTCGTCCCTCAATAAAGTAGCTGCTTAATTAGAAATTAACAGGCCTGTTAGAGTAATTGAGAGCAGAAACAGTTTAGGAGAGGTTTATTAGCAATAGCATGGCAGGACAGCTCTGGGATTTTTCTGGGGCTGCAAAGCCGTGGGGAGCTGCCCCGGAGCAAGGGGAAGCCCAGAACCAAGTGAGGCAAAGCAGGCAAAAGGTGGAGAGGGGAACTGGTGTGGCCACGATGGGACCCTTCCCACCAGCAGCATCCAGGCTGCTCTCCTTGCTCTGGATGCCTCGTAAACAGGCATCTGTGGGTGCTGAAGCTCAGCAGAGCTCAGGGTACGAGCAGAGAGAGAAAAGGGGAAGGAGAGGCAGGAAAAAAAATCCCCAAACTTCTTTTGCACCAGCCCCGTATGGCTGCGGGCATCACCTGGGAGCACCTCGGCCAGCCCTGCCGGGACCCCGTGGGTCCCCCTGTCCTGCCCCGCGGGAGGGGACCTCGGAGCAGCGGGGACCCCCCCGTCAGCCCCTGGCATTTCCAACAACGCCTCTCCCGCGGCAGCGATCGGGGGTTTATTTATCCCTGAGCGCTGAAAGTCGAATCGCTGGCGCTCTCCCTCCCTATATTTAGCCCTTGAATGGAGAGAGATTTTACAGACGCCCGACGCTGCCTTGTGCTTAAGAGTCAGTCAGTGTTTCCATTAGAAACCCTGGGGGTCCAATCCTGCTCTCTGCTACCCGGCACCATGACAAAAATCTTCCCTGTTGATTCCAGCAGAGCGACGCTGGATTGATACCCACGGGGATGAGATCAGGATCTGGCCTCGGGTTTTGATGGGTTTGTAACTTGGCTGATACAACTTGGCTGATTCAATTCATTTTGGGCTTAAACTCCACCTACAAGTTCCCAGCCTGGGAGACATTAAAGGTAAATTATTATGAAGTTTCATACTGGTTTTAAAGGGAAATCATCAGTTGAGCCTGATTTTTGCAGAAGAACCCAGTGGACTGATCTTTTCTATTTTGGGGTTATTTATTTTATGTTGCTGCTGGTCTCTTTTAGGCCAGACACTGCTCAGGCCAGGGACCGCTCTCTGCTTTGCGTACAGAGCACCCGGCAGAAAAGCATTTGGAGAAGAAAAGAGGTACCAAAATATGGATAACAGCTGAGGTTCCCATCACAGCGGGGGTCCCCGCAGGGTTTAGGTCCCTGATTGTGGGCTCTGATGCTGCTGGTCACTGTGGGAGTTTTTGCTCCTTTTCCAAAGCAGCTGAAAGATGCTTCTTGGGGTAGGATGGGGCTCCTGCTCCTCTCCTGGCACAGCCCTGCCTGGGTGCAACAGGCGTCGAGGGCGAAGTGTCGGCAAAGAGGGGAGAGCAGCGAGGAGCACTGGTCCGTGCATCCCTCCCTCAGATCCTGACCGCATCCCGGCCCTGAAAGCTGACGTGCTCCCTGCAGCCGTGTGCCCGGCGTGGAGCTGGCCCCGCACACGTGGCCGGAGCTGGTTCTGGGCGAACATAAGGGAACAAATGAATATCCAGCCATCACCCAAGGCAACTGAGGAGGCCAAAGGCACAGGGACAAAGCAGCGGCGCAGAGACTTGCCAGCAGGATCCAGCGTCTCCCTCGGAGCTCGCCTGTGAGCGCCTGCCAAGAGCCAAATGAGAAGCAGCCTGTCCCCGCTGCCACCCCCGTGGCTGCAGCAGCAGGAGCCCCTGCTAATCCTGGGACGTCCCTTCCTGCAGCTCGGGGCTGGCCACGTGGGAGACAAGTGGGGAGCTTTGCCGGCCCAAGGCGTGATCCCTGCTCCCTCGTCTTCTGGGTGCAGGAGTGCAGAGCATCATCGGTTCCCTCGGCAGAGCAGTGTGGGGACACCCCCGTCACCTCTCCAGGGGTGGCAAAGCCTCACGTCTCCCACCAGCAGGACGGGGAGAGCAGGTGGCCCTGTGACAAATGGGATGGAGCGGGAGGGGTGGCACCGGCAAGCAGAGCAGAGGCACGACCCTGGGCAGCAGGGGCACACGAAGGCGCCTTGAGGTTTAGATCAGCATCAGCCGCCCCAAAATACTCCACGAGGGAACTTTTCACTTGCTCTGCCCCACTTTGCTGCAGTGTGTGGGGCCACGCTGGTACAAGCAGGGTCCGGCTGCTCGCTCAGAGGCGATGGTCCTGCCCCCGCTCCCGCTCCCGCCAGGCTTTTGACTTTTCCTCCATGTGCTTTTCCTTAAATGTAAAATAGAAGGGGCTTTCAGCCTCAGTGTTTATGGTTGCTCTCGCTGTAATGGAAACACACCAGGCAGGAGCTGCTAAGTACCGGCTCTGTAATTGCAGGCTGCCACTGGATGGGAAGCACATTTTTCAAACGGATTTTGGCTAGTTCCTTCACCGGCAAGTGCCCGGGCTGTAAAATCTGCCTTGCCTCATTTCAGCCAAAGTCCAAGGAGGCTGCAAATTCTCGGCATTTCTGAGAGCCGAATTGCCCTGTTAACAACAGGTTCCCTGAGGCAGGAAGGCTGATTTCCTTTCAGGAGTCCAAATCCAGATGGTCAGAGATTCCTTCCAAGCTCAGAAAACCTGTTTTAAAAGGCCGTTATGTCTCAATAGCAGTTTCGCATCCCAGCCCACTGGAAGCCCTGTCTGCCGTCTGCACCGCCATCTATTTTTCAAGCTGGTCGGCAGTCACCGAGACCCGATGTGGTCAGTGCCGTCTGCTTTTTATTTTGGTGGAGGGGGAGCTGGGCACCAGCTAAAAGCCATGTGTTTATTCCCACTTTCCGTAGTGGGCAAGCCATGGAGCCAAGCAATGGAAGGTGCCTGAGCTTGCTTTTTGAGATACGAGGTTTGTTCTTGCCATGAGAGTCTCCAGCCCTGGGGTCTTTTAGGTTAAGAAGGAATAACCCCATCTGACTCCCCAGGAAGATGCCAGAGGACCCCACCACTGAAGGTCGGCAAGGAGTTACCAGCCCAGACCCCTTTCCCCACCTCTGCTGCAAAGCACGGGAGCAGGTTGATGCCTTCTGTGCCGCAAACCGCTGGAAGGATGCAGAGACTTTATTACGTCCAACACCAGCAGCTCCGCAGTCACTCAGTTGACTTCAAATCACTTCCCCGGGCACCAAAACATCTCCTGCGCCAAAACTGCCCTGCAACCAGCTCACCCAAGCAGGCAGGTCCACTCCTTGGGAGCCGAATGGAAGTGATTTTACCAGCACACATATTTTGGATAGCGGCTTCGCAAGCCCGGGGGAGGAGGCGAAGGACCCAAAGTGTCGGCTGGGGGCTCTGCAGCAGGGCTTGGCTCTCCCAGCGTAACCCACCTCCTGCAGCACCCCCACTTGCCCTGGGACTGCTCAGGAATGCAGAATTATTGAGGTGCGGGCCCTCAAGGAGGGGGGGCGGAAAAAACGTTACAAGCACTAATTAGGGCTTGTGTGCGTACAGATGTTCCACTGGTTTAACTTGAACCGGATTGCGTGCCCAAACGTGGGGATACAGGCAGGATTAGCGCTGATTTAAGGTTGCCTACACCCAGCGTCGCTGCATCGATGCCACGCTGCGCTTTCAGTCCAACCGCAGCGTTTCACACACTTCAGGCACTTCAGTTTCAATGAAGTTTTTTTCTCCTGCGTGATCCTACATCAGGGGGAGGGTTGGACCTGCCCGGGTGGAGGGGCAGTTATTTATGCTCAACCCTCTGCAGCTCACCGAGTGCGTGTGCCTCTCCCAAGGGATGCTGTCACCCAAGGGGACGGTCGCTCTCAGGGGTGTCAGAGGACTGTACCCCACGGTTTGCAGGGCTCGGGCACACCCCGATGGGCACACGCCAGCCCCTAGTGATCAACCACAGCGCCCACGAGGAACCCCAAAACCACAGGACCTAGGAGGAATCCCAATTTTGCCACTGTTCACGGCGCTCTGCGGATCTGCCTTCCCCATCGCCGCAGTGGGGAGAGCTTTGTGCATGAGGATACCCCCACTTCTTGGGGTACCCACGCTACCCTGGGTGGGGGTTCCCGCTGCTTGGGGGTGCAAGCACCTCACTGCCATGGGGAGCTACCCACTGCAGTGCCACGGGGAGGGTCCCACGCTGCCCAGGGGGCTACACGCTGTGATGCTGCGGGGAGGGGTGCGTGCACCGCACTGCCTGGGGGGGTCCTCATGCTGCCCTGGGGGGGGTCCCCCACACTGCCCGGGGGTGCTCACACCACCCTGCCCCAGGCGTCCCTGTGCTGCCAGGGTGTCCCCACGCTGCCCAGGGGTGTATGCACGGTCCTGCTTGGGGGGTCCCCACACTGCCTGGGGGTCCCCACATGGTACTGCCCGAGGGGGTGCACACTGTCCGGGGGGGTCCCCGGGCTTCCCAGGGGTGCAAACACAATGGTGCCCGGAGGGGGGG
>VYXH01007219.1:101089-111563 GCA_013397275.1 Burhinus bistriatus | reverse complement strand
GGGGGGGGGGGGGGGGGAGCGCCTTGCGGCAGCCCAAGGACAAGAGCGGGGGAAGGTGCTGCGTGGGTGGCTTTCCCCAGGCGTGGGGCAGGAGGGATGCTGCTCCCTGCCTGGAGCCGGGCGAGGTGCGTCTGGAGTGGGGTAACTCGATGCGTGGGGGTGGGATGGAGGGGTGGGATGGCAGAGCGCTGGGCTGCCCGGGTGCTTGCCCACGCCACGGCCAGGCACGTCCCCCTCCTGCCTGCACCAATCCAGCTGATCAAATCCACAGCAGAAAGCAGGAGGAGTGGGGGAAAAAAAAAAAAAAAAAAAGGGGAGAAAGCCAGGGAGGCTCTGGCCCACATGGCCAGCAGGCAGGAGCCTCTTCTTCCGCCTCCTGCCTCTGCCTCCAGCGCTCTGCCTGCATCCCAGCCCTGCCTGCAACCCGGGGCCGGAGCCTCCGAGCATCCGCCCCGGCGCCGGGCAAGGGCCGGGGTCGTGGCCGTCGTGGGGCCCCGGGCGACCCCCCGCGTTCAGGGGGTGTGTGGGGCTGGGTGGTCCCTCCCTGTTTCGCCGGAGGCAAGTCGAGATCTTGAGAGGGGAGGGAGCGGAGGAGGGACAATAGGTTATTGTGCTCTTATCTCTGGAGACCTGGGGTTGGGTGGGGGTTTGGATTGCGAATCTCAAACCAGCGCAGCCTGTTTCTGCCCGTGGACGGGCAGCTCGGCCAGCACCCAGCGAGCTGGGGTGGAGGTGAGTGCTCAGAGCTACCCATGGGGTGTCCAGAGCTGTCCTGGGGTTGGGGGGCACCGTTCTGTGCCCCCACCCCAAATGGGCACGATGCTTCTGCTGTTGGCTGCTCCGGCGGGCAGGGTTTGCGCCGGCTGCCTGCGCTCTGCCAGGCTCCAGACAGTGCCCTCAATCTTTCGCTTCCTTGAGCATTGAAACGCACCTAAATTATTTAATCATGAGCGAGAGAAGCTGACGCCCCCGCGCTCCACCAGCCCCACCCCGTAGCGGCGTGGGGTTCCCTTCCCGGCTCCACTGGTGTCCTGTGGGCTGTCCCTCTCGGGTCACCCACCCTCCCAAGGATATGCCACCCATCCCCTCGGGATGGTGCGGGACAGGGTGGTGGGGTCAGGGGTGGCTGCAGGTGCCCCCCGGCCCAGTTAGCGGAGGGCTGTTCTAGGCTGAATGGAGGGAGCTGGATGGTCTTGGAGGTCTCCCAAAAGCTACGTGCCTTGTGATTCCCCGCAAAGCCTGTTCGGAGCGGTTGACTCGGATATATGGGTTTTCTGCCCCGTACCAAGAGGGTGCCTGTGCCAGGATGCTGCTATGGTGCAAGGGGAGCTGGGAAGCACCCAGGGCAGCGAGGCAGAGCTTCCCCATACCTCCCGCTTCCCTGTCCCCTCGGGGTGCAGGCTCCATCCCCGTCCCACCCTTGTTGGTGGTGGGGCCGTGGGTGCTGCCCTGGGAGCGGCTTCGTGCAAGGGGACATGCAGGGACCTCTGCAAAGCTTTGGCTCCTTCCCCGCAGGAGAGGAGCTGGTTGGCACTGGGGAGTTGGTGCAAACGCTGCAGGTAGAGGCTTGAGAGGGCGAAGGGGGTTGTTGGGTGGTTTGTTTGGTTTTTTTTTTTTTTTCGGTTGAGATGGTGACGGAGGGAATTCCCTGCGCTGCTGACTCGTGTGCCGTGGGGCCCGGCTCTCGCAGCGCTCTGCATGCAGAGGATCTCTTGCTGTTAGCGTGTGTCGCTGTTGGCTGGAGCATCACCCAGCCTTGCGCCCGAGGAGCCGGGACCCCAAGAAGCTGGGACCCGCCGTGCTGGAGCCCCCCGGGGCAGCTCGGAGCAGAGGACGGGGCAGGGAAGGGTGGCACAGGTTCTTGGGCAGGGTGAGTAAGAGCAGGGAGGGACTGCTGCTCCTCTCCGCGATTGTTTTGCAGTAGAAGGCGCCGGGGTGGAGCTGTACCTGGAGTTTCCCCTCTTCCCCAAGGCCCTTCCCCAGCTGCCTGTGCTGGGAGATGAGCCTGCGCCTTCCCCGCCTGCATCTCACAAGGGCTGTGGGTTCTCTTCACGCTCCCTGCTCCTCTCTTCGTTGTTTTGTTTTGGGTTTTTTTTTTCCTTTTTCTTTTTTTTTTTTTTCCCCTTCCCCCTGCTAGGCCAGGCACGGCGTTTGCCCAGGGTGGTCACATACGCCTGTTGCAGCGGTGCTGGAAGGAGCCCACGGGGGTTTGGGGGATGTGAGGAGCCTGGTGCCGAGCAGCAGCTCTGCAGCAGGGACCTGCTGCCGATGCCTGTTTGCTGCTGCTCCCCGTATCCACTGCTCCCTGCAGCAGAGCCCGGGGAAGGGCTGGCCGCTGCTCCAGCTTCCTCCTCGCCCGGGGCTCCTCCCTGCCGGGGAACGCTGCACCACGCTTGGCAAATCACCGCTGCTCTCTGGGAGCTGGAGGAAAACCGGGGTTAAACCCCCGGCGAGCTGTGGGTTGGGGACCCCACTTTGCTCCGGGTACAGCTGTGCCAGGGATGCGCTTGCTGCGGCAGGGACCAGGCTTGGAGAGCGGGAAGCCCGGGAGGGATGTGGCGATGCTCAGTGTGGCCATGGCAATGGGATGCAGATCCTTAGATGGGGAGGTGGCCACTGCAGCGCAAAGAAGTGCCACCTCCTTGGTGTTCCCCAACTCCTGTGTCTCGCTGGGGACTTTTGGGACTGGATCCAGGCAGGGTGAGGGATGCTGGCTGATGCTTGTTGGCTGCCTGGAGCCCTCCTGGGTGGGATGGATGGAGGCAGCAGTGTCGTTTCTATCGTACAGGTGAAGAATCAGAGTGTGGAAAAGGAAATAAATCAGTCTGGGTGAGCTGGAAATTTGAACCCATCCCTCTCATCCTCACGCTGTGTCTGAGAGGGAACGAGGACCCGTCCTGTGGTGCTGGTGATGGAGATGCTTTTGGGGGAAGCAGCTTTGATGCACCACTCTCCCCCCAGCTTTCCTACTCTCAAAATCGGTGTATGCAAAGGCCTCCTGCGATGAGCAGTGACCGGCTGGAGGAGAGGGACAGGCAGGTGACAGCACCCTGCCCATCTCTGCCCAGTGGTGGCCAGCCCAGAGCTCCCTGCTGAGTTTCCCAGTAATGCTGGGATAGGGGCCATGTTTTGGGGTGCAGGTCCAGCCTTGGGGTCCCTCAGTGCAGCTGGCCATGGGCGCCGCGTTCCCTGCCACCTCCTGCCAGCGCTTTCTGAGGCTGAACTAATGAAACATCTGACTTTGATGTTTTAATTAGTTGCTTTTGGCTTTAATGCAGAGGGATAATAGAGTTTCCATGGACTTATAAAACCTGTCCCTCTATTTGTTCATTAGAAAAAGGAAAGGGGGGGGAAAAAAAAAGGCAAGCTAACACTGGATAGAGAAAGGAAGAAAGCAAATGCTTGAGACATGTGGAGCACATGACAACCCGCTGGTGTGTCACCCACCTGGATGGTGACTCTTTCAAAGCACTAATTAAGTAACTTAGATCCTCGGAGAGCTCTCTGTGAGTAATAGATGAGTTTGGTGTCCTCCTGCATTTGTGAGCTTCTGGGAGGGGGCTCAGATTTAAGTGTGGGAAGCTGATGTACAGTGACATGCCCCTGGGGGGTCGGGAATCGGGGCCGTGGGGTCTTCACCAGGAGCATCCCTCTACCCGCACCACCTCGGTGGCAGAACGAGGGGCTGGCCCTGCTCTTGCAAGTGTGGACAGGCCACCGCTGCCCTGGCAGATGGAGAGGGACGTGGGGACCCTTGTGCGGCCGTGAGGTGGGATGCCAAGTGCTCCTGTGCTGGTTCCCTGGGACGTCTGTGCTTCTGCATTGTGGCATCCAGTCCTAAACACCATACGGACTGGGAGGAGCCAGGCTGGGGAGGGGGCACCAGCCCTGCATATGGTCCTCAGCCAGAATCCTGCAGCTAACTGGCTCCGGAGCAAGGGAAGGATCATCCCATCAGGCAGTGCCAAGGGCTGGTCAGGAGAGCTCCTTGTCTCAGCAAACCCTTCCCTGCCCGCAGCACAAGGTGGTGAGCCCATGGGGACACACCGGTCCCCTAATGCAGAGAGTGGGGCAGTCCCCTGCACCCCCTACCCATTGCGGGCACCTGAGCTGGGACACGGCGGGTCCCCAGTGTGGGGACTCCTCGCCAGGGCGGCAGAAGCCAAGTCGAAGGTTTGGCCAGTTGTCCGTGTTTTATGCTGACGGGGAAACTTTTGCTTCTACGCTTCCATGGCAGGGATGAGTCGGCAGCTGGGCTGAGTTGAGGTGCCAACAGCCAAAGGAGCCGAGCGCTGCTGGGGTTGTCGGGGACAAATCTCCTCTCTCCCCTTTTTTATTTTATACAGTATCCCTGTATTTTTCCCCCTGTTGAAGCAGCCAGGGTCTGTGGGGAGCAGCGAGTTGCTGGTGTGCCTGGGCAGAGCGCAGCGCGTAGGAGTCCCTACCCGGAAGAGTTTGTCCGGCAGGGACGGGGAGGGAGGAATCCGATCCCTCCTTTTCCCAGGCTGGGATCCCAGTGCGCTTCGCTTCCCGTGGCCCCGGCCGGCTCTCGAGTCCTCTGCCTGGGTCTGGCCTCCTGCTCCATCCTGGCTGGCAGGGGAGGGGACCACACCACCGATCCTGCCACGACTCCACCGCCGCGGTTGCTGACATCTCTTCTTTGTCTCAGGCGCAGAAAGGTCAGCCCTGCCTAACTCGCCACGGTCCGCTAAGGAGCCGTAAATAAGCCAGATCCGTCTGCCGCGGGGCCATGGCAGCTGCCGGCTCCTGGGCTGATCCCAGCATCCTCCTCCTCCTCTCCCTGGGTAGAGGAAGGATTCGTGCCAGGGGAGGGATTGGGCTGGTCAGTGATGCCAGCTGGGGGTCAAATCCAGTGCCACAGAGCCTGGGGGGCGGTGGGGGTGGGCTGAGACCCGAGGCGCTCGCTTCAGCAGTGGCAGCAGTAAAAGCAGTACGCCCCGTGCCAAGAGCAAGAGCCGGGAGGGCTGCTCGCAGGCTCCTGCCTTCCCCAGGCNCCACGGGGGAGCTCAGCCCTGCACTGCGGTGGCAGGGCCTGCCTGGGATGTGGTGCGACCTTTGCTCTTTGAGCATCGGATCCAGTGATCACATTTTCAGGTCCGGGCTCAGATTTCGGACAGAGGGTGTCTGATTTTCAATCCGGTTTCCCAAGATGCTAATTAAGGACCCTGCTGCGGCAGCTAGAGCTTTACTGTCCCTTCTCCACCCCTTGCTTGCCCAGGAGGTGCTGATTGCCCCAGCCAGCCCCATGGCGTGCCCTCCGCTTTTCTCTTCTCGTCCTTTGTTCCTGCTCGGAAATGCTGATGCTTCGTCTCTCTCTGCTTCAGCCCTCCCAGAGGCTTAGTGGCACGGCATCGCGGCGCTCCGGCTCTTCATCTCTCTTCTCACCAGCTACTTAAAAGTAACCCCGGGTTGCTCGAGCACTTGGCTGCTGCAGGCAGATCTCGGGCTGCGTGGATGCTTTTTAACCGGAGACGGGAAAGCCGCTTTCTTGCTCGTGCCATCTCGCAGGCTGTCGCTGCCGCAGGCAGCGAAGGGACATGAGGACGAGTGAGAAGATGGCTCGGTCCTTGAGCATCTTCCCGTCTCCTCCCCTTTCTGCTGGGGCTGAAGCCCCCGTTTTATCGTTGGCTCTGCGGCCTGAGTCGGGCTGTAACCCCGGGATAGGAGGATGGCTCCAGGCATGATCTGCTGGCCGGGAAATTCAGGGCAGGGTGTCTCCTTTGCTGCATGAGGCTCCCGGATCAGTGTGGCACCTGTACAGCCTGCTTGCCGGTCCCGTGTGCCGGGAGAGCCGCCTCAGCGCTGGCTGCATACAAAACCGTGCCGTGACACATCGCTGCAGCTGGCAGTGGTGCCGAGCTTCCCCGGGGTTCCCAGCTCAGCGCCGCCCGCTCCGGAGGGGCTTTCTGCCGGTGCTGGGCTCCCCCGTGGGCACATGGCTGTGCCGGGAGCATGGATCCGGCATGGCCTCTGTGACGGAGACAGCCTGGGGATGACCCAGGCTGGGAGGGAGCTTGTGCTGCAGCGTGAACCTGAGTTAAATATTATTCCTGCCTCTGGAGCAGGGAGGCTGGTGCAAGGAGGGGGGAGATCGGCGCAAGGAGAGAGATTGCAGGGAAATGAGGGCAGGCGGGATTTGTGGCTTGGCGAAGCTGGTAGTCGGTAAAGCCAGGCTGGCGATGGAGGAGCCCGAGCTGCCGGTGGGGTGGGCTGCCAGGCTGTAGCGAGGCTTGAATTGTACCTTGCGAGGGTCGCGTCGCTTGTGACAGCCCCGCTGCTACGGAACAGGAGGAAAGCTGTAACAACAACCCGCCTCGACGCATTACTCAGTGCAGGGGATTTATCCCGTGTGCGGGCAGAGCTGGCAGAGAGGCCTGACTGCGTTTGCCTGGGGACGCTGGGGGAAGCGGGGGTGAATCAGCCGCAGGGAGCCGGGAGCAGAAACTTGGCTTGGCTGCGGAGAAGCTGAAAGCATGGCAGATCTTTCCTGGGTGTCCTGGTGCAGACGTGGCTGTGAGTCACTGCATCCTGCTTGGGGAAAGTGCAGGGACCCAAAACTTTCATCGGAGCAGCCGTGCATGGCGCCGGTGACCCCAGGGATGGGTCCTCAGTGGGTGCCGCTGTGCCCACCCTGTTCCCCTGTGGGAGCAAGGCTGTACCCATCACCCAGGGACGTGTCTGCGGAGCTGGGGGGACCCTTCCCGTAGCCAGAAACCCCCGTGTCCCAGCTTGAGCTGTGAAAGCGTGAAGCTCCTCAGCCTGCATTTTCCAGTGTGACTAGTGCCGGCTATTTTTAGTTGTCCAAATTAAGCTTGCCTAAATGATGTCTTTTGAGGTTTATTTGAGGGAGGAGGCCTGAAGTGGTGTTATTTCCCAAGTGACGAATTGCTTCTTAAATCTGACCCCAAATGGACTGTCTGAAAATGAAGGGAAGGACCAAACCAGCTGACTGTGTTTGGGCAGCATTTCCTCCCCGGAGAGCTGCAGAGCACCTGGGGGTGTTTCCCGAGCGAGCAGGAGATCTCCTGGGGTAAGGAGAAAACAAGCAGCCAAGACCCGCTCACCTCCCCGTGGGGAAAGAAACCAGCTGTATAACCTCATCCCGCTACCTGCTTCGGCATCCCCGAGGATACACTGCGCCCCTGGGAGCCGGCCTTGCAAACGCCCCGTCTGCTCTGCGGAGTATTAAATCCGCGGGCTCCTCTTCCCAGGGGCAGCTTGAATTACTCCGTGTGTGCTGGGTGCCAAACGCAGCCGATCACGGCTCCCGGAGGAGATGGCTGCTTTGCCTGCTGCGGGAGTCGGGGTGCTCGGGTGTTGCTCTGTAGGTGCCTGTTTTGAGGGACGCTTGTCCGGGAGTGATGGAGAGGTGGCTGCCCTGGTACCCAGCGGATGCTCAAGGTCTGGGTGCAGCCGATTGCCTGGGTGCAGCCATGGGCCAGGCTCTGGTGAGCCAAAATCCATCTGCAATGTGCTCCGGCTCTGTATCCGCCACTAAATTCTGTTGTGCTAATTCCTGACCCCACTGCCTTTCATCTCTTTCCATTCGTTGCTTCCCTTCTTGGCGTTGTTTTCCCACTCTTTCCGTCTCTCCCCATCCGTGCCTGCCATCTGCGGGCACGCTCTTCTCCTGTGCGCCTGGTCTCACCTCGCTGAGCACCAGCTCGGGTATCCCACACTGCCTTTATCCGGGGTTCCGTGCAGGAATGGCCCTTCTTCCTCCTTTCCTTCCCTTCCCAGTGGCATCTGGATGTTTCTCTGCAGGGCAGCAGCCAGGGGATCCTCTCGTTCCTGCAGTTGAACGTGAAATGCATCAAATCCTTGCAAGATGTTGCAGACCATGCTTCTGCAGCACCCGGGGGGACTTGTGCTGTGTGCAGGTGTCCTCTGCTCTCCGTGGGCAGATGCAGCCTGGAGCGAGGAGGCTGGAGGTGTTTCCTGCCCTGCCTGGCACTCTGTTCAGGGGACTGTCCCTTTTCCCTTTGGAAAGGACAATGAGGGATCCTCCCTTCCTCCTCCCGCTCCCCCGGACGCAGCTGCCTGTGCAGAGCGGCCTCGCTGTTTCTGAGCCTCCGAGACCTCACTGTGCTCGTGGTGATCGGTTTGGGCAGAGCATCGCCAAGAAGGGACCCAGAAAAGCAGGCAGAGAGGGAAGGGGCTTCCCTGAATCTCAGCCTCCTCGCCCTGGGACCCTGTCTGGCTGCCTCCCCTCGAGGGGCTGCGTGAGAGCAGAGTGCTCCCCGGCCAGAACAAGCCCAGGTGGTGCTGGGGGACCCCGAATCGAGCAGGCTCCCCTGGCAGCGAGACTTGCTTTTTGCATTCCCTCTGTTCTTGTTATGCAGAGGGCAAAACCACCTGCCCTGCCCCAGCCTGGGCTCAGAGGATGGTGCGAAAGGCTGAGGGAGAGGATGATGAAGGACCCCACTACTGCAGGTGGCTGGATGGGGCAGCCAGGAAAGTGTGGGGGCAGAGAAGAGGAGCCAGAGCTTTGGGAGCGGAGGGGATTACAGCATGCCGAGTGATCCTGGGTAGGATGCCCGGAGGAGGAGGGGGAATCCTGTCCACGCAAAACCCCAGGCACTACGTGGGTTTTGCATTTTTTCCGGCTGGATAGCAAGCAGGCTCACTGCACAGGCAGTGCATTCCCCAGCCGTGGGCCAGCAGGTCTGCTTCCTGTACCCCAGTGCCAGCCCGGTGCTGGGCTGGGGTGTCACTGGGGAGCTGTGGGGAGCCTGGTCGCAACGCCGGCCGCTCGCTTTATTCCCCGCAGATCGCCGTGCTCCGTCTGCCTGCTGCGCTGCTTACCGCCAACGAAACGCCCCTAACACCCGGATTGCGGCAGTAATCTCTGCCCTATCGCTGCTAAAGCTGCTATTATCCCCAGATTAGCGCCGGAGCTTAGATACCCACCTGTATAAATGCCGGTGATAGGCAGGGACTGTTATAAAAGCCTCCCACAGCTCCTGCGCCTCCAGGTCCAGCCAGTATAAAGTGGCTGGTGTCCGGCGGTCACCTCGGGTGACCCCGGGGGCATGCCGGGCTCCGCTGTGCCATGCGGGGCTGGTTTGTTCCTCTTGCTTGGAGGCTGAGTAGAGGCTGCAGGGCTTCAGGGCTGGCTCTGCGCAAGCGGGGGGCAATGGTCACTGGGGTGGGGGGGTGCTCGGTGGTGTGAGCCCCCCCATGCAGCGGCACGTCCTTGTCCCCATTGCATCTTATCCCGGCTCTGCAGCAAGTGTCTCTGCTCGAAGTAGAGCTCAACCCAATCTTGGGATTCTTGGCATTGTTGCAGGTTCAACAGCGGGGGGGGTTTTTTTGGGGGAGGGGGGACCTGCAGGCTGCCTTCCCCCAGTGCCATGAGGTGCCATTTATGGCCACAAAGGACATGTGCGGTGGCAAAGCCTGGGATGTGGGTCAGCACTGGAGGGGCTGGAAGGCACCATCCCACCTGGCGGGATCCAGGAGGTGGGAGCCTTGCCAGTGACTTCATGCTGGCACTTGAGGAAAGGGATATCCCAGTTTCTCTGGGTTACTGGTGCAGCTGGGAGCCTCTGGGGCGTTGCCCGCAGCGCAGAGGGAGGGAGCGCGTGGAGTTTGAGACGCTGCATAAACAGGATGGCAGGTCAGGACGGTGCCGGGCGCCCGGGGCGCAAGGGTGTGTGCGTGCGCGGAGGTGGGGACGGGGGCCAGGGCAGTGCTGGGAATGGCGGTGCCCAGCCCACCGGGGCTCCACCGCTGGATCGAGGTGGCAGTGGCGTAGCAGCAGGTCTGGTTTTGGGGTGCAGAGAGGATGGTCCCCAGCCGCGGTTGGGAGCGGAGCGTGTGGTGCCTGTGAGGATGTCGATGATGGTGCTGTCAGCACCAAGCGATGCAGCAAACCTCGTGGCCGGGGGGTAAGCCAGCCTCTCCACCAGGGCTCAGCCTAGGTAGGGCAGCTTTTAAATATATCGGCACTTAATTAAAGCACGTTAAGCATTTTAAAATGCATTGACACCTAGCGTAGGCAAAAGACCTAATAACGCCGGGAATGTGTTAGCTGGCTGTGGATTACCTTGGGGCTGTGGCTGGCGCTTGTGGGAAGTGCAGCTCTAACAAAGAGGCTTTGAAGAGCAGATCGGGTGCGTGTTTTCCCCATCCGGCCCGGCGAGCCTCTTCCTGCACCCCTCCTGCCCTGGCCGGGCTGGGGATGCTGGGAGAAGGGGATGCCCTCGAGGCAGCGGGATGCAGCCGTGTGTGAGTGGGAGAGCCGGGGCTGGTGTATCGAAGTGAGGTGAGGGCTGGGTGCTGTGTGGGTCACCCCTTGCATGGGATGGGGTGGCCAGGATGAGTGTCCCTTCACCTGCAGCATCTTCCCACCCACTATGGCTGCTGGCTCCTGCGCTGTGCCGGCGTGCTGCTCTCCCCCCTGGCATTTCACATCCCCTAGCCCTGTTCCTGGGTGTGCAGCTTTACTTCT
>VYXH01007219.1:37750-93797 GCA_013397275.1 Burhinus bistriatus | reverse complement strand
AAAAAAAAACCCAAAACCAAAAAAAAAAAAATAACAAAAACAAACCACCTGAGCTTGGTCAGGGCTTGCTCCATCTCTGGCCATCTGCCGGGGTGGACGCGGTGGTGCTCACGTCTGCCTGCCGGGGTCCGGTCGCAGCACGCTGAGCTGAGCAGGGAGGATTCGTGCTCTTGCCCAGCGGCCCAGCAGTAACTGCTCAGGCAGCAGCCACAGGCTGGCGTGCGCTGGGCTCCTGGTGCCGTGGGCTGTGCCGCCAGCATCGCAGTAAGACCACTCATGGCTTGGCTGAAGGTGTCATGTGTTGCATGTCCAGCTGGGGGTTTTTTTATTTCTTTTTTTTTTTTTTTTCTCCTCTTGTCCGTCTCTGAGCAGCCCACTTTCCTCTTCCCCCATGCTTCAAAGCCAGCGGGTCCCCTTCCTTGTGCCAGCGGCTGCTCCACTGCCTGGGGTGGGCACACAGAGAGGGCTGCTCCGGCCCCGGCGCTGGTCTGCGGTCGCTCTCCCCAGCCAGGACGGAGGTGTAATGCAGCCGTTTATTATTCTGGGCAGGTTTGTCTGCAGCACCGCATCGGCTTTGCTGCTCCTCGCCAGCCGCTCCCTCCTTCTCGGAGCGCGCACGCTCCTTCCCCCAGCTCCCACCCTGGCCCACGGGTCGAGAGGGTCCATGTCCTTCATCACTGCCACCCCCAAACTCCTCCTTGTCTGCAGCTACCCTTGTCCTGTCCAGGGATGCTCTCTGGGAGGTGACGCAGCTCCGCCAGCGGCTCAGGGGGTCCGGTGCAGCCGTTCCCACGCAGGGCAGGGTGTTCGGGCTCCTGGTAGGGCTCTCCTGCTTGGGCTGTGTTTTCTTGCCCTGCATGCCAAGGGGACTCTCGGGGGAGCACTTGTTCCCCTCCAGTGCCTGGGGGCTCTGAAAATGAACTATTTGAGTCAGCCACAGCCTGCTGAATGCTGCTGGAGTCATTAGGAGCTCGTTAGAGCGTTAGCTGTTAGGGAAGCCTAATGGATCCTTCCCAGCCTGGCCAAGGAGCACGGGAGCCTGTCCTGCGTCGGTGGGATGGGGCAAAGATGGGCCAGGAATGGATCTCTGACCCCAAACCGGGGCTGGAGGAGGATGCTCAAAGCAGATGTCAGGAGCCTTCCCCCACCACAGTCCCTCCTTTCTTCATGAGTGGTGGAACAAGTCCCCAGGGCCGGCAGTGCTGGAGGGAAGGAGCCTCAAGGCTGGGCTCGGGCTGGTGATGATCGGTGCCCCGTAGGCTTTTTTAGGGGTAATTATGGACTAGGCTGTTACAGTATTAATTAACTGTCTTTCTCTTAACCTCCGAGTTCTCATCAGAAGATGTTAGTTGCTATGAAAGGGAAAAAAAGTTAGTGTGTTGAGGTGGGGGAATTATCTTTTTTTTTTCCTCTTGATCAGCAGGAGTTTGCTTAATTGGACCTGCCGTCTCCTACCTCCCACTGCCGGCAGCTTTCATGCCTTTAAATGATAGATGAGCTCGGCTCCCTGAGGAGCAGCGAGGTGACCGGACTGGGCACGGGCAAGGATGCTGGTGTCCGAGCTGGCGCTGGTCATCTCCGCTTTATGGGGTAGCAGCAATGTTCTGTCCCCAGGGTGCAAGTTTGGGTGCCCCTGGAGCTGCAGCAATGCCATGGGGGGAACGTGTCCCTGTGCTCCCCATCCCTTTGCTGCCCACGGCTGGTAGATGGGACCCTCCCGTGACGGTGGTATCACTGGTGTCCCTGAGGTTCGGCTGGTGCCTGTTGCCTCCTGATAACGCCAAGAGCTGCCCTGGGCGTTGCTGGCAGGGAGGGGAGCTGCTCACAGGGGCCAGGCCCTGGGTCGGGTGTGCAGGGAGGGGTGGTTTACTTCTAGGGGGGGTCTTGCTGCCCCAGGGATTGCAAAGTTGGCATGACCGAGGCTGGAACTGGGGCCCTTTGCTGCAGGGTAGTGCTGGGACAGCCCCGTGATGGTCTGGAGCCTGTCTGTTGGGTTTGCGAGGGCTGGTGCATCCCATGTGCTCCCAGGACACAGCAATGGGTGTTCTCCCTCCTTCCTCCCATTCTTGTCTGGCCACTTGGCATCCCTGGCCACTTGTTCTGCCACCTCTGGACCTCTGTCTCGGTGCTGATGCTGCCTTTGTGTCCATTCCCCTATTCATTTATATTGCACTAGGACAGGCTTTATTTTCTCTCCGTAAAGAGCCTCTCTCGCAGGCTCTTCACCTCTGTAGTGCTGGAGAGGTGTCTGGGAGCATTGCTGCTGGCATTTGAGCTTGGGAGCAGAGCTGGAGAGCACCTTGGGCGAGAGAAAGCCCTTTCCCTCTCCGGCCCGTGCTGCTCCGCCTGCTCCCTCCATGTCCCTAGCGTCTGTCCTCTCTGCCCGGGATGCCAGCAGGGGACCTCAAACCCCTGGGGAAGTGGGGGGATGGCTGTGGGATGCTCGTGGTCCCTGCCTGGTGGCAGTGCTCAGGTCTTGCTGGTTGAAGCGGTTTCGGGGCTCGCTGCCCTCACTGGCAGGGTGGGGTGTAACCTGGCTGGCAGCAGTTTGGGGCGCTGAGAGCCGAGGCTGAGAGCCTGCTCGCTGCCTTCGAGGGGACGGCACGGGAGCTTGCAAGCAGAATACATAGAGGGCTTCCTGAGACACGGTCTGAAAGGGTCATTAATGCAAAAGCCTCTTCATTTTAGAGAAGCATGCAGGTTTTAGTAGCTTCTCTGGTTCTTGCCGAGTCTCTCAGCTGATTAAAAGTCCGCTGGGTGCTGCGAGTCCTTTTCCCTCGGTGCCGGCTAGCTCGGCGGGGTGCTTCTGCTTACCTGTTGGCAGTGCAGCAAGCCGGCGCTCCTGCCCTGGGACGGCAGCCTGCGGAGGAAGCAGCTGTTTTCCACTGCTGAGATGTATTTTTAAACCACACTGAATGGGAGTGTTTTTCTGGGCTGGGCAGCTGGGGGTTGAGCGAAGAACCACCTGGGAGCCCTTCCTGCCCGGCCCCGCGCGCTGCCGGAGCTGCTGCTGCTGGTTTTCCCCACGGCATAGCCAAGCACCCGTGAAATGCCCCAGTGGGTGCCAAGCCCATGAGAGCTCCCTGCAAAGTCAACTTCTGCTCATTCAGGTTTTTTTTGGTCAATTCATGCTGACCCCTGGGGCTGGGTGAACAAGCCGGCACCTCCAAACCATGTTATTTCTGGCAGGTGCCCACCCTTGGGTGCTGTTGCTCCTGCTGGCTCATCCTGTGGGGCACGTGCATTTATTAGCAGACCTTCTAATGCTGGTATTTTTGTTTCCCATCCTTGTTTTTGCAGCTCCAGTTGCTGTGGTATCCAGGGAGCCCTCCTCCTTCTGCGGGAGATGCACGCTGGTCGTTGCTAAGGTCGCCTCCGCGGTAACATGCACATCCTGTTTACACCTTTATCCGGAGAAGTTGGGCTCGGTTAGAGGCACCCGCTTCACCTGGGCAGCACCCAGGGAAAGGGCCACCCCGAGCGTCCCCCTGCCGGACCCTCGAGGGAGGGCGCTGCAGGAGCCGCGAGCCGGTGTCCTCGCCACCGCGCCGGCAAGATGACGAACAATGTGGCCGACCACCACCCCGGGAACTCGGTTGCTGAAGGCAACCATGAGGGGGACTTTGGTTGCTCCATGGTGGAGCTCAGGAACCTCATGGAGCTGAGGAGCGCTGAGGCAGTTGCCCGGCTCAATGACTCCTATGGTGGCGTGCAGAATGTCTGCAAGAGGTTGAAGACGTCGCCAGTTGAAGGTAAGTGGCCGTCCTGTGCTCTGCAAGGTGGGACCACCTGCTTGGGTCTGACCGGTGGCTCTGGGTTGGGGCCATGCAGGGTGCAAGCCAGTGGCTGGAGGGTGATGGCTCAAATAGCTCTCGTGGCTGAGCTCGGAGCGTGGTCCCGTTGGTTCCATCACAAGCCTTGTGGGAGATGGCTCCCTGCATCTTAATAAAATGATCATTTAGGGTAGAGAAGGAGGAATAAAAAAAAGAAAAAGAGGAGCAGCATCTTCCCCGGGGGTTCCCCCGAGGTGTAGCCCGGAGCCCTGCATCCCTTGGGAGGATGGAGCGGAGGCGGGATGCGGGCAGGGATGAAGAGCTGATGGGGTATAACGGGGGCGCGGGGGGGACTCATGTCCGCAGCCCAGCTGCTGCCCCGCAGGTTGGCACCAGCCTTTGCCCTGTTTAATAATTTACAGCGCTAACGGCAGGGCTGCGTGGGGTGCGGGTGAAGGAGAGTATAAAGGTTGGAGCGTGCCCGGGGAGGTGGCCGGGCTACTCGGAGCTCGTTTGCAGGGTGTTAGCATCTCAGCCAAGGGACAGGCAGCATGTCCCCAAAGGGGACCGGGAGACGCACTTGGGCTTCCCCCGGATCTGTAGGGCTTCTTGAGCAGCTGTGGGAGCCTAAAACCTAGTTGGGTGCTTCCAAGTATCACAGGTTTGAGCGGCGGCAGTGATGTTTGCCTGTGGGTACCAGGTCACTTTCGGGAAGCTTTGGTGGAAGGATGTCACCTCTCCTCTTTGTGGTCCCAGCTGGCCTTTCCAGACCCCTGTATTGAGGGGTAGGCGCTGGGACTCCCAGTGTGGGGAGGCTGCGGGTGCCTTTGCACGGCGATGCACCCCTTCCTTGGCATTAAAAGGGGTATGGGGGGAGAGACCCCCCTGCTTACAGCACCGACAGCTTACCTGGGGCTGGGAACAGCACTGGCAGGATGTGGCCCCGTGGTGGGTGTGTGGGATGGGGGACGTGGCTGCCCCTCGGCTCTGAAAACTTGCAGGTTATTATTAGTGCCGTAAGCTGGGGATTAGCATATTTCCCAGCTGTGAGTGGGACCAGGAAGGGGAGACAATATCGGGATGTCATTAGAGAAGGGGGGGGAGTCCCGGTGGAAATACCAAGTCCAGGTCGCAAAACAATGTGTCTGGCCCTGCCAAACTGGGAGCAAGCTCCTTTGGGGGTTGGAGGAGAGGGGAGGGGGAGAAGCGAACCCAAAAGGCTCTGCCTTGGCCAGACGGCTCTTGCTGAGGGTGAGGCGAAGGGCTGCCCTTCGATCCCAAGTGCTGCTTCCAGGCACTGGTTGGCATCGCTGTGTCCCATGCCCTCAGCCCTGCCTTGCCCCCTTGCTCTGGAGGTGAACTTCGTTGCCGGTCCCTAACACCGTCTTGTTGAGCACAGAGAGCAAAGAAAGGTTATTCCATATAAGTTGGGATTTTTAGGAAGAGCGAAAGCCCAAGGCAGCCTGTGGCACCTCTGTCCGATCCCATCAGAGCGGGGCATTTGGATCCTGCTATGCTGGGGCTGCCTCTCCGTGGGCGCCTACCTGAGAGCCCGACGTATGGTATGACACCACCATGGTGCCACGATGAGGGAAACCCCGGCAGGTCGGGAAGCTGCAAACCAGGAGCGTGTCCCCTGCCTCAACGCATCTGTGGGCAAAGGCTGGGAAATGGGGAGTGAGGTGCCCAGGTGGCTGCTCGCCCCGAGGAGTGCAGGGCGGGTGAGCTCTGGTTGTGTTTGCAGGTAGGATGGCCCAGTTGGGGTTTGGTGAAAAGTACGCAATCTGGGGGATGCCAGCTGTGTCTTGGCATGTGTCGTGTGGGGCTATTTCCCTCTGGGAAGCCCTACGTGGAGAGTTGGGGCTGACTCAGATTTGGCCCTGAGCCCCTCTCTGCCTGCAAACCTCCCCCCAAGCTGGCAAAGCCCAGGAGCTTCGCTGGACCCGTGGGCATGAGACGGGGCTCCGCTGCGCGTGCAGGCGCTGGGTGCATGTCCCAGCTCCATGGTGCAATAGGCAGCCCTGTGGAGATGTCTGTGCTCGGCCCTGTGCTCGTTATCCCTCTGCTCGTTATCCTGCTGGGATGGTGCACAGCTCCTGCCCCACATGGGCAGGGAGCACACGGCCTTGTGCTCTTCCTGGGTGTCACTGGTGGAGGCTGCTGGTACAGCAGAGCCTGCCCACCGGGTCCCCCAGACCTCCTGCCCCACCATAAAATATTGCAGCCCGTTGTGGGCAGTGTCTGGAGTGGTTTGATGCCATCTGGGTGCATGCGGTTTCTGCCCCTCGGTGCTGCTGCTCCTCTCTCCATGCTGCAGTGTTGGCTGTCCTCGGTTGAGCCTGGCACTGTCCCCACAGGGCAGATCACAGAATGGTTAGTGTTGGAATGGACCTTAAAGATCATCTAGTTCCACCCCCCTGCCATGGGCAGGGACACCTCCCACCAGACCAGGTTGCTCCAAGCCCCGTCCAACCTGGCCCTGAACATCTCCAGGGATGGGGCAGCCAGATGCTGGCCACAGTCCCCTGCCAGGGGCTGCCTTCACCCTGAGGTGTCCCTTGTCCTCACAGGGTGGGATCTCTCCGCACTAGTGTTTGTTTAGGGAGGGTCTCTCCACCAGCGGTGTGGGCGTCTGCTGGGACCTGCTGCTCTGGTTTTTGCCCTGAAAGCTTTTGGTGGACTCGAACCCCTTAGGACCCCTCCTAAAGGGGCTTGGTGATGGGAGGGGGCTCTCTGCTGGGTGCTGGCTTTCCACCCCCTCCCTCAGCCCCGTCCCCGAGGTGGGTCGGGAAGGATGGGAAGGGGAGCGGGGCGGTGGCAGCGAAGCACAGGCGGTTTCGGTGACTCACCGATTAGAGCGTCTCCCTTCCTGGTCTCCCCTGGGTGACGAGTGTCAGCAAACACCGCCCTGACTCACCCACTGGTGGCAGCGGCTCCAGGGCTGCCATCTCCTTCCTGAGCTGGGGCAAGGAGCTTGTTTTGGGGGGGTCTTTGCGTAAAGGTTTTGCTACCCCAAAAATAGCTTTCCCAGGCTGCAGTGCCTCCCCTCTAATCAGGGACCGGTGACTGCACAGGGGTTTTGTTCTCCTGCTGTCACTTGTGACCTCCATCCAAAATTTCTAATCCACTTCCCCACTAATCGGTGCCCCCCAGGCCCTGCAGTGACCCGGGCCAGGACCTGCGGTGCGTGCCTGGAGTATGTGCTCATTGCTTCTGCTCTTCCCTGTGTCAGCACAGATAAACTGAAAGCCCTCTTCTTGCCCTGTTGCCCCAGGAGGGTGGGGGGGCAGCTCTTGGAGCATGCCCGTGGGTGGGATGTGGACTTTGGAGGAGCCATGTGTGCAACCTCCCGTGCCCTGTGGCAGCATCCTGCGTCCTCGTGCGGGAGTGTGTGTATGCCCGTCACGCCTGCCGGCGGCACACGCCATGCCTCCCTGGCCCTGGCGCCGGCATGAGTCAAGCCGCGGCAGTTAGCCATATTTTCCATCCGTCCCGCCGGAGACATTGGGCAGGAAGCATTCCCGCATGGGTTGGGCTCGGGGAGGCCGTCTTCGGGGCTGGGAGATCCCAGGATCCTGCTGCCCCGTCACAGCTGGGTGGGGACACCCGGGCTGCTCTGCCAGCGTGTCCCCTCCCTGCAGCCATGGGGTGTAGTCACAGGAGAAAGGGGGGTGCATGGTGGGGGGGGGCAATGGGATCCATCCTGCTGCTTCCTCCCGGCTGGGATGCAACGGAGCTGGTGGGGAGACATCCCCTGAGTGGGAGGGCTTGGTCCCCCCAGGAGGGCATCGCTGCCAGGCTGTTCCAGGCACCAGGATATGTCCAGGGCCAGGCGTTACAGCCGCCTGCCCGGTGCATCTCGGGAGCTGGCAGCAGCCCCAAGGGCCATCTTAAGGTGGAGAGCAGAGGGGGGCTCAGCGCGGGGCTGGGTTAAGGTGGTGCTGGGCAGGGGAGGCTGCTCTCACCTCGGACCCCATCGGCTTTTTAACGGCTTTAATGCAGGGGATGACTGGGGAGGAATTGCCGTCTCCCATTGCTGGCCCCTGTCCCAGGATGGGAGGGCTGTGAAGGCTGCTGTGCTCACGGTCCCCGGCTACCTGGGGGCAGAAGCTCAGACTCCCCTTTTGCTCCCCCTTTGCTCCCCTTTCTCTATGGTCGTTGCATGCAACCAGAGGGAGCAGCAGCCCAGCTCCGCGCCGTCCTGCTCCTTTCCTCACTCCCACCACCCCACCGCAGCCCGGTGTCTCCTCCACCAGCTCTCCCCAGGCGCTGGCTTGGCCGTGCTGCCCCAGTCCCTGCGGTTGTGGCACGTCAGTGGAGCTCGGCCGAGCTCGGAGACGCTCCTGCTGCGCCGAGTCGCTCTCTGCAGCGGCTGCTCCTCCGAGCTGGCAGGAGAGAGGGATCAGGTGGCTCCATCAGCTCCGAGCGCCGCTCGCAGTGCCAGATTTACGGCTAATTTGATGCAGCATGTAAACAAGCCGGCCAGTGCCAACTGGCATTAACTGGCACTCAGGCACTTCGTGAGGCTGCTGCACTGGGGAGAGGAGTCTCGGCATGCTCGCCCCGGCCCCCGTGCACTGTCCTGCCCCACCGGTTGGATGTCCCCTGCCTCATGGGTGACAGGAGCAAAGCCCTGCCTTGGCTCCCTTCTGCCTGCACCGTGAGCCCCCCGTGCAGGCAGGGAGCTGCTCCTTGAAGGGGTCCCACTGGTGGTGGGGGGGTGCAGTGGGGCAGCGGTGGGGTTTGCCCTTATCTCTGTCTCTCTGCTCTCCAGGCCTGTCCGGGAACCCGACCGACCTGGAGAAGAGGCGGCAGGTCTTCGGACAGAACTTCATTCCTCCCAAAAAGGCCAAGACGTTCCTGCAGTTAGTGTGGGAGGCACTCCAGGACGTCACGCTGATCATATTGGAAATCGCAGCCATAATCTCCTTGGGCCTGTCCTTCTACCACCCTCCAGGCGGTGACAATGAATGTGAGTCACTGGGGTCCCTGCAGTCTAGTGGGGGACCCACATGAGCCCAGCTGTGCAGGAACAGGGCTTTGGGACAGGTACTGTCTCTGGAAGGTCACCTCGTGGGTCCCTCCACCCTGGTGCAGATGGAGCTGTGAGCTACTTCTGCTCACTCTTTAGGTGGTGGCTTCTCCCCGTCCTTGGCGTGGTCCCATCCAGGGACCTGCACTGATGGATATATCTGGGCACAGCTGGCACCGTGGCATGGCTCAGAGCAGCTCCTTGCTGCTCCCCTAAGAGATGCTCAAAGGCCAAGGGGTCCATCTGGTCCGGTGGCTTCCCAAGTCCCATGGGGCTTCTGTTTTGGTTTGGGCATGGAGGGACAAGGCTGTCTGTCCTCTGGTACCTCCCCCTGACCAGGGAGTGCTCCTCCAAGCCGTGACACCCCACATGTTGCTGAGTAACAGTGTTGGGCGAGTTTCTCCTCCCCAGCCCTGGATCTCTGTGTCGTTGGAGGAGACGAGCAGGGGCAGGGACCTGGAGATGCAAGGAGACAGTGACTCACTCGAGGGTCATGCAGCGGAGGGAGGGCTGGGTGCTGCAACTGGAAATAGAAGCCAGTTGTCCCGGCTGTCTCAGCCCAACCTCTGCCAAAAATGAAAAGTGAAAAAAAGAGGAGGTAAAAAAAAAAAAAAAACAAACCCAAACCCTAAGTGCCTCCAGGGATGTAAAAACCCTCTCCTGAGAGTAGGGGAAGCCCTTGGACCAGCTCATGGAGGAGGAGGGAGGAGTAACTGACTTCCAACTCTGCTCTGAGCATGATACTCAGAGGAAAGCTGGTGTCTCGTGCAAACAAGTTTTCTCCTCCGACTGCAGTGTGCGGCCAGTCGACTGGTGGCGTGGAGGACGAGGGTGAGTCGCAGGCCGGCTGGATTGAGGGGGCGGCTATCTTGTTTTCGGTGATCATCGTGGTGCTGGTGACCGCCTTCAATGACTGGAGCAAGGAGAAGCAATTCCGAGGCCTCCAGAGCCGCATTGAGCAGGAGCAGAAGTTCACGGTCATCCGCAAGGGGCAGGTGATTCAGATCCCGGTGGCCGAGATCGTGGTGGGAGACATCGCACAGATCAAGTATGGTGAGTGGAGGCAGTGGTGGCTGGGGTCTGTCCCTCCACCTCGGGAGCCTGGCAGCTCCTCCTTTCTGCTTTGCCAGCCCTTTTGCCTTGAGGGGAAGCATTGGCTCCTCCAGTTACTCCGTTTCGCAGCGTGGTATGGCTGGGAGTGATGGGAGATGCTCCCGTGTGGGTGATGGAGCTCCACTCACCTTGCTGCTTGCCAGCCCGGAGCTGGTCTGGCAGAGCTAAGCCAGGCTCTGCACACAGCTTTGGGTTGCTGGTCTCAAAAATGATATATTTTCACAACCACATCCTTGTTGGTGAACATCTCCTTGCTAAGGAGATGTAGCCCTTGGGCTAAACTAGGTCCTGCTCCTTGTTTACCAGGGGGGTATGCTCAACCCGTTCAGCTCCTGTCAGAAAGGAGATTGGTCCAACATGGTGTTCATTTTCACATAAGGCTTTTTCCTTCCTTGGTGGGTGGATGATAGGATCGTGTAATGGTTTGGGTGTATCAGGAGGCTTTGGGAAGGATGTCGTGTTGATTCAGTAAAACCAGATGGGTGAAGCACTGATTGAGCAAACGTCCTCACAACGAATGCTTTCGTACATCAGTGAAGATTTTGGAGCTATTGGATATCATCTCGTAATAACCATCTGTCTTATAATACCCATCTGTTGCTTCTCCTCCCTCTAGATTTGGTCTGAGACTGAGTTTTGAGTCCTTTTGCTGACACGTGAAGCCTCCTCCTGGGACGAGGCAGGCAGGGGTGAGCTGTGGCTGCCCTGGCCAGGACTGACCTCCACCTCTTTGCTCCTCTCCTAGGTGATCTCTTGCCAGCAGACGGGATCCTGATCCAAGGCAATGACCTGAAAATAGATGAGAGTTCGCTGACTGGGGAGTCAGACCAAGTCAAGAAATCGCTGGATAAAGACCCCATGCTGCTGTCAGGTGAGGATCCCAGGCGGCTCTTGCGTGGTCACTGCAGGGCTGGGCTGGGTTTGTGCTGTGATGGAGACATGGTTGCTCCTGAGCCCTGTGTCCTGGTGTTGGGGAGGAGATGGGAACGGTGTCCTGTCTCACCGTGGCCTTCCTGTTGTGCCAGGTACCCATGTGATGGAGGGCTCCGGCAGGATGGTGGTGACGGCTGTGGGTATCAACTCCCAGACAGGAATCATCTTCACTCTCTTGGGTGCAGGAGAAGGAGATGAGGAAAAGAAGGTGAAGAAAGGTGAGGAGATCCACTGAACTTGCTTTTTGCCTCCTTTTGCCTTTCTCCCTTTCCTGGGAAGCATCCACCGGTGTGCAACAAGCTACACCCCCATCCATGGGACGTGGTTGTGTGTTAGTGCTGGTGACCCAGGCAGGTACGGTGAGCTCTCGAGGCAGTGGGGGGGATCCCTCCCTGCTGCCCCTTTGCCCACAGCCTGGGGATCGTGCTGCCTGAGGAAAGCCCCCCATGCACCCAGACCTCTGCTTGCCAGCTCTTTTGGACACGGCTCGAACTCTCTCTTCTCCAGCCAGCTGCAGCCTGGAGTTGCAGGGTGGGGGTCAAGGCTCAGAGGGAAAGGTGGCTGATAGCGATGCCCCGCGGTGCCATGGCATGGTGCTCCTTGCCCGCCCTGTGGTGGGAAGGTGAGTCCTGGTTGTCCGCAGGATGTTAGTAGCCCATCCAGAACCTTGAGGACTTTGCTGAAGATCTCTGCTGGTGTCCGCTGAGCTCCCTGGGGAAGGAGGCGAGGTGCAAAGGATGGCAAGAGGGAGAGGAGGGGTTGTGTGCTGGGGGTGGAGGGTAGGAGAGCAGCCAGGCAGGCTGAGGTGTTCCAAATCCTGCTGGGACTCAAATGCTTTCCTGCCTCGGCTCTCACATCTTGCTGCTCTGTGCCAGCTCCGATACCAGCTTTAAAACCAGCATCAGTACAAGCCAGGCTTGGGAAGCTCCTGCTCTCCCCAGTGTCCCCGCACCCCTGTTCAGCAGGTCTGGGCTCACTGAGAGCAGCTGTGAGGTGAGAGGAGCTGGCAGGAGGGAGCTGCCGGCTGGCATCACAGGCATCCCTGTGCCGGGGAGCCCTTCCCGGGAGGTGATGCCAGGTGGGGAGAGTCTTGCCGGGCCTCTCCTGGCAGCCGTTGCGGCTCTGGGCCGCAGGTGCACTGGGTATCTGCAGCTCCACTCACCCGGGGCAGGCGGCTGGCTCGCATCGCTGGGGTTCGGTGGCTGTGGAGCTCTTGGGGTTTAGCTGCCAGCTTGGAGGTGGGAGTACGGGGTGAGACGTGGGAATGGCGCTGCTGTCGGAGCTGAGCAGCAGCTCGCCAGGAGCCCAGGCATGATGCTCGGTGTTTTCCCAGCCTTCAAGCTCTGTCGCTCAGCCCCACAGCAAACCCAGCTCTGTGCCTTGCAGCCCTCAATTTGGGAGCAAAGTGGGGCAGGGGGCTTCACCGGCTCATCCCCCACCATGATGCTGGGGCGTGAGCGAGGGAAGGTGTGTAAACCCCTTATCTCACTGGGTTTGTTTAGACTGTAGCAGCCCTGTGCTCCCCGTGTTGTGGAGGCATGTTGGAGATCCCCATGCGCAGACCTTGCCCACCACAGACGTGAGGGGCAGAGCCCCCCCCCCACCCTCCATGGGTGTAGTGCTGCCCATGGTGGGGGGCAAGTCTGCACCAGGAGGTACCAGGAGGCAGGGACGTGCTTGGCACGTGCTGCACGGAGATGGAGCTCCACTTATGGTTTCTTCTCCCCAAGGGTCTGAGACACCACTGGCACACTTTGAAGCACTGACAGGGGTTGTAGCAGATGCTTTGCAGGTGGGGAAGTCTGAAGCCTTGGGGACAGGGTACCTGGGGGAGTCGGGGAGCTCCGGAGCCTCCCTGGTGCCGCGAGCTGTGGACCAAGGCACGTGTGGCGTCCAGAGGGTGACTACAGGGTGCTGAGCCCTGCACATGGATGCTGCTGGAGTAGTACGTGGCCCCTGGGAGCAGGGCCAGCCCCAGGCTGTCCCACCAGCCGGATGGTGAACGTGGGTCCATGTGCTCAGCCCTCCACCCTTTTTCTCTTTGAACAGGTAAAAAAACCGGAGCCCCTGAAAATCGCAACAAAGGTAACCAGCCTCTCCATCCTTTGAACCAGCACCACACTAACTACCGAGCATTCCTCCTTCCTTCCTTCTTTCTTCTCATCAGTCTGTGCTCTTTGCTGCTCCGGCGGGACTCTCGCCTCGTTGTCCTGGGAGAGGGTGCAATGGTCCTGTGGCCAGTGGCCCCGGCACGGCATTGTGGCACCCTCCGGCACCCCACCGTGGGGCTGTGCGTAGCTAGGATGGGGCTGGCCAGATTCCCCCGTGGCCACCTTGCCCCTGCGTGGGGAAAAGCCTTTGTGCAGGGAGGACAGGGCTCTTCCAGCAGCCCGGACCATTGGCAGAGCATCCCCTTCTTGGGGTAAACTTCATCCACGTTCACGTGAGCTGCAGCTGTGACCTGGTGGCTCTGAAGCCCTTGTGCCCCCTCCCTAGAAGCCATCCCTCTGCAGGGCTTGTGTTTAGGCCGGGCTCAGGGAGAGACATGAGTCCCCTCACGGGGCCTGGCCAACACGATGGTTGCACCCTCTCCTCCCATGGCCTCGACTCCGTGAGCGTCTCCTCGCCAGTGTTTCTCACACTGTTCTTTGCAGGCTGTGGAAGAAGCCCATTTCTGCACCTCTCTCTCCACCTCTCTCTCTTTCTCTCTCCTCTCAGCAGTTTGAGTTTCCCTCCTTCCCGTCAGACTGTGTCCGGGTGCTTGTTTTGTCCGTGTCGGGTCTGTCATAACCGTGGAGGTGTCCAATGTGGAACAGCCACGAGCTGTAGGGTGTCTCAAGCCATTGATTGAGTGGTGGCAGCCAGGAGGGGACAAGTCCCAGGGCAGCCATGGGCAGCTATGGGGCCACCACTGCTCCTCCAACCCCTGATGGCTGAGGAGGAGCCCCTCAGAGGGTGGAGGGGGGTGGTCCATCCCTCTCCCGATCCTCCAGCCAGCCTGGGTCTCCCTGGTGCAGACCTTCAGCTGGACTGGACCAATTATGGCAGCTGAAAGCCTGGCTGTCTCGGGTCCTAAAAACGTGATGGATGGCTCAGGACTGGGGTTCAAGGAGCTGGCTCCCTCCTCTTCAATCTCCATCCGAATTTCTAACTGTCCCCCTCCATCTCACCCCCTCAGTCACTCCCCTGGCAAGTGATTCCTTCTGAGCTGCCCACAGGGCACTGCAGAGGTGGCACCGGGAGGGAGTGGGGCACAGAGCAGGGATGCTCATCAGGGGACAGGGGTGACCGGAGCCTCTCTGGAGTCAACCCAAAGTGCTCCCCATCTGCTGTAGGGTGCAAAGCAGCCCTTGGGTGAGGCTAGAAGAGACCTGCCTCCACCTCTAATGTCTGGCCAGAGGGTTTCTTGCAGCGCTGCCTTAGAGGTGTGACCAGCGCAGGGGTCACGTCGCCAGTGTCAGCTCTGAGGATCTTTTATCCGTGGGGCTGGGGTAGATGGCAGAAAACTTCCCTGTAGAGAGGTGGCAGGGCCCCAGGACACGAGGTTTCCATGTGCTCGGATGCGTGTGTCGTCGGGAATGGTTCTGGGTTTTCTCTCTCTCCCACCACCATCTTTCTCAGTGGTGTCCTACAGGTTTTCCTGGTCTCTCTCCTATTCACACGTGGTGTCTTATTTTGCTCTGGGCTGTAGCTAAAACTCAGGATGGTGTGGCCTTAGAGATCCAGCCCCTGAAGAGCCAGGAAGGGGTGGAAAATGAGGAGAAGGAGAAGAAGAAGGTGAAGGTGCCCAAGAAGGAGAAGTCTGTGCTGCAAGGGAAGCTCACGCGACTGGCGGTCCAGATTGGGAAGGCGGGTGAGTGGCAGTGTCCCGGCAGGAGCTGTCATCCCACAGCTCTCCCAGAGGGCTGTCCCCTTCCCCTGCATCCCCTCACCTGCTGCTCTGCCTCTTCTTCCCCCAGGGCTGATCATGTCAGCCATCACTGTCATCATCTTGGTGCTGTACTTCGTGATTGACACGTTTGGGGTGCAGGGGCGGCCCTGGCTGGCGGAGTGCACCCCCATTTACATCCAGTACTTCGTGAAGTTCTTCATCATTGGTGTCACCGTGTTGGTGGTGGCTGTGCCTGAAGGGCTTCCACTGGCGGTCACCATCTCCCTGGCTTACTCCGTGAAGGTGAGACCACAATGCAGTAGGGTTGCTGGGGGCCTGATGGGGAAATTCAGGCTTTTGGCTCTAACCTTCCGGGTCATGGTGCCTGTTGCAGAAAATGATGAAGGACAACAACCTTGTGAGACACTTGGATGCATGCGAGACCATGGGCAATGCCACTGCCATCTGCTCGGACAAGACAGGCACGCTCACCATGAACCGCATGACCGTGGTTCAGGCCTACGTGGGGGACACCCACTACCGCCAGATCCCTGACCCTGACGCCATCCTGCCCAAGATCCTAGACCTCATAGTCAATGGTGTCGCCATCAACTCTGCCTACACATCCAAGATCCTGGTGAGTTGGAGAAATGCAGCCTTCTGTCCTGTGGCCTTCCCACCGTTGGCCATCCCTGCAGCTCCCATCCTGCCATACCGATGTTTGGCATTGCTTTTCCTTTTCCTTCTTCCCCTCCAGCCACCTGAGAAGCAAGCGGGGCTACCCCGGCAGGTGGGGAACAAGACCGAGTGCGCCCTGCTTGGTTTTGTGCTGGACCTGAAGCAGGATTACCAGGCTGTGCGGAACGAAGTCCCAGAGGAGAAGCTCTACAAGGTCTACACCTTCAACTCAGTGCGCAAGTCCATGAGCACGGTGCTGAAGAACAGCAATGGCAGCTTCCGCATGTACAGCAAGGGAGCCTCCGAGATCATCCTCCGCAAGTAACTGTCCTCTCTCGCTACCCCAGTCCTCTCCCCGTCCTGTGGGTCTTAGGCTCTCGATGCACTGCAGAGCTGTTTTTGGGGGGCTGCGGGGTGAAGGGTGCTCAGCTGCTGTGGAGCAGGGAGGTGACTATTGGGAGGTGCTGCCGTGCAAAGTGTTTAACGCTCTTAGCGTGGCTTTGGTGGAGCTGTGGGTAAGGGGGATGTCCCCATTTTGCAGATGGGGAAGCTGGGTGATGGGGAGCAGATCACTGAGCCGGCAACGTGTGCCACCATGGGTCTCCCTCACCTTCAGTCCTGGTCCTGCATTAGGTGCACCAGGATCCTGGACAAGAACGGTGACCCCCGGGTGTTCAAGGTGAAGGACCGGGATGAGATGGTGAAGAAGGTGATAGAGCCCATGGCCTGCCATGGGCTGCGGACCATCTGCCTGGCCTTCCGTGACTTCCCTGCTGATGCTGAGCCAGACTGGGACAGCGAGAATGAGATCCTGTCTGACCTGACGTGCATCGCTGTGGTTGGGATAGAGGACCCTGTACGGCCAGAGGTACTGAACACCAGCTCTGCCCTGGCTGTCTTCCACCTCAGCCCCTTTCCTGGGCCAGGAGCCCCTTTTCCTGCTGCTCAGGACCACAAGCCCCTTAAGAAAGCACAAGCAGCTCCCCTGCATCCACCCCTGAAGCGTGCCATGCTACCAGCTCCGTGCTGCTGACATTTTTCTCTCCCATACCTGGACAAAATGACCTGATGGCAGGCTGTTTCCACCCAAACTTTCCCCACAACTGCTATCAGGGGTTTGTGCATAAGCCAAACTGGTTCCACATGCAGTTGAAAGGTGCATGGAGACACCACGTAGGGGTGACAGAGGGGTGTCGGAGAGGGACAGGGCTGATCTTGCTGGTTCCTGGCAGGCATCTGGGCTAATGCAATAAGCTCTCCGATACCTGCCTCTTGATTACATTTTGGAGCTTGCCCCTGTGCTCCTGCCTTGCTTGCATCTTTCCTGATTAGATGTTCAAGTATCTGGGTCTGCGAATTGCATTACAGATGCCCCGTCTGCACCAGCTCTGGAGGCCATTGATTAAATTTGCTAATTTCTCACTAATATCCTCTTCCCCCACCGCTCCGTAATAGATAAACCCATTAGTGCAGCAACGTGCTGCCGGAGTGATGCGGGGGATGGACAAAATGCCCCCGTTGGGATGGATCCTCAGGCTGTGCCTTGGCACCCGGCACCACGGCATGACGGGGAGGAGGCAGTGAGGTTGCCTTCCCCTTGGGGCAGGGCCTGGAAGATCTCGCTCTGTCTGTGCCGGAGGAGCTGCTCCAGACACGCACGCGAGTCTGGCTGGAGCCGCGGTGAGAGCAGGAAGGTGCAGTGCAGGAGCAGCTGGCAGCGAGCAGGGGCAGGCATCCTCTCCGGTCCCTGGTGGCTTCCCTCATACCCCAGGGATAAATGGCTGAGCTGGTTCTGAGGGCAGGAGGGGGAATTTTCAGTTCAGCATCTCATCCCCAGTGTGAGCACTGAGCTGTGGGTGGATGCAGGTTCCTGGGCCCACCAGGGCCCTTTCCAGACCCTTTTAGGGAGGGTGGGAAGAGGATCTGCCTGGCTCCCAGGATACCCAGTGCCAAACCCAAGCACCCTGCCTTGCCTGTCTGCCCCCTTGACTCTGTCCTTGTCCCCCAGGTGCCAGATGCCATCCTGAAGTGCCAGCGTGCAGGGATCACCGTCCGGATGGTGACGGGGGACAACATCAACACTGCCCGTGCCATCGCCACCAAGTGTGGCATCCTGCTGCCAGGGGAGGACTTCTTGTGCTTGGAGGGGAAGGAGTTCAACCGGCTTATCCGCAACGAGAAGGGAGAGGTGGGAGAGCACCCCGGGTCCTGCTCTGGGCGGGTGTGGGTGGCCTCTTTGACAGCCCCGGCAGCATAAGGTGCTGAATCCCACTGGGTGTTTTTCTCTTCTCCTTGGATAAACGCAGCTGGTCCCTCCACTTGCCAGGATCCTCAGCCAGGGCAGCCGCAGGGGTGTCTGGAGGTGAAGGCGCTGTCCTGTCCCATTTGGGGTTTGCTCTCCTGTGGGGCAGAAGCTTTCTGAGGGGGTCCCTTCCCTTTCTCACACGTGCCTTGTCCTGCAGGTAGAACAGGAGCAGCTGGATAAAATCTGGCCCAAGCTGCGTGTGCTGGCCCGTTCGTCCCCAACAGATAAGCACACGCTTGTGAAAGGTGAGTGCCCACCAGCTCCCCCAGCTCTGTCTCTCACCAAAGTGTCTCATCCTGCTCTGCCCGTGTGTTTTTGCAGCATAATCTGTGCTGAGAGCCAGCCCTTGGGGCTTATTTTCTCTGAACTGCTTGTCTCCGTTTCAGGAATTATCGACAGTACTGTTGGTGACCAGAGGCAGGTGGTGGCTGTGACCGGGGATGGGACCAACGATGGCCCAGCTTTGAAGAAAGCTGACGTTGGGTTTGCCATGGTACGGATGGGCGGTGGGTTTTCCCCAGGGGTGAGAAACTAATGGCACACTTGGTTATTCTCAGCACTGAAACTATTTCTGCACCGGTAAAACTTTTTTCCAAATCTATGGGATGGCTTAAAAAGAAAAAAAAAACCACAACTTTCTTTGGAGGTTTGGTTTAACTCTCATGAACTTCATAGGACTGTTAGCAAAAGATTGATGGGAAGCAATCCTCTGAGAGCCTGGCTTAGGGCTGGGCTCCTCTGTTCCACCGGGAGGGACCGTGCCAAGCTGAAGGTGACACGGCGCTTGTGGAGCACCCAGAGCAGGGACCTGCCTGGCCCCGGTTTCTGACCTGTGGGGTCCAGGAGAGCCGTGGAAGCCAGTAACTCAGCGTGACTTGGTTGATCCCTGCAGTTCTTCACAGGCTCATAACAGGCAGCCCAGGCTCCGAGCGTGGTGCTGACACTGACTTGGGGAGTTTATTTATGGTGAAGAACTCTGATCTCCTGGTTTGCTGCTTTTCTTTGCCCTGCCTGAAAGAAGCAAGAAAATAAACCTGTCAGTTTTAACAGGTTTCCTGTGAATTGTTTAAGTTTAGGTATGTGAACAGAAGCCAGCTGCTGGGTGGAGCCTTACGAGCTTTGAGTAAATGAGAAATTTTGGGGGAGTAGGGATTTTTATGAAGGTGTTAGATATCCAAGTGCAATTCTGGAGCCTGCAGAAGGTAGCCTGTGTTCTCTTGGGGACCATACAACGGGGCTCCCTGCCTCATGTGCAGGCACTGGGCTTTGCTGGGGGCTGGACACCGGGGCTGCGCTGCCCTTGGGTCTCCAGAGAGCGGGGATCAAACAGCACATGGGGTACCTTTGGCTGGTCTGTCCAGCTTGCTCCAACGCTCATGCTCTGCAACAGCCCGGGGGGGTTCCCCTCCGAGACAGGCATCTCAAGAGCTTCTCTGGGAAAGCACCAGGGAACTGGCTGGTTACGGGCATGGCTTCGGTGCATTTAATTACTGCAAAGCGAGCGCCTCTGTGCGCCGGCGGTGAGAAACGCAGCGAGCCCAGCTCCTGCAGAGCAAATTGTGCTCTTCTGAGATGCAGTGGGTGACTTTGGGGAGGCTCCGGGCAGCCCTGGGGCTGCCATCTCCCTCGGACAGGGCAGAAGGCACCAGGAAGGTGATGGGGCTTCGGGCTGCTGAACTCTCTCCCTCATCTGGGGCTTCCAACCCTTGCTTGCAGCAGAGATGCCCGGCCGGGGTGCCGATGTTCCCTGGGTAAGTACAAAGCCATGTTTACAAGCTGTTTTCCAGCTTTGCTGCACTGTGGCCCCCGTCTGGGGCACACATGGTGACAGGCTGTAAAGCTGCGCTGACTTGGAGCCCCGCTCTGGAGCCGAGCCGGTGTCTGTCCTTGAAGGTTTCACTGCTTTGGAGCCTCTGCGCTCTCGGGTGTGTTGGTGCAGCAGCAGCAGGACTCGCTGTCGAATGCAGGACTGGCACCGGCTCCTCTGGATCCGGCGGATTTTTCTCTCGGGGCTGTTTCTGGGAAGAAGCGGAGCTGGGCAGATGGCGAGCTTGCTCCGTGACTCACCCCATCACTTTCTCCCTGGTCCTCAAGGGCATTGCAGGCACAGACGTGGCGAAGGAAGCTTCGGACATCATCCTGACGGATGATAATTTCACCAGCATCGTCAAGGCGGTGATGTGGGGACGCAACGTCTACGACAGCATCTCTAAGTTCTTGCAGTTCCAGCTGACCGTTAATGTCGTGGCCGTCATCGTGGCCTTCACGGGCGCCTGCATCACGCAGGTACGGGGCTGCTGGGCTCGGCAGGAGGAGAGTTGGGGGGGTCCTGCAAAGCAGGGAGTGAAGAGAGGGGGGTTTCGGTGGCATGACGTGTTCTCCCCCCTCTCTCTGCAGGACTCTCCCCTGAAGGCTGTCCAGATGCTGTGGGTGAACCTGATCATGGACACCTTCGCCTCCTTAGCCCTGGCCACAGAGCCCCCATCCGAGTCCCTGCTGCTGCGCAAGCCATATGGCCGCAACAAGCCGCTCATCTCCCGCACCATGATGAAGAACATCCTGGGCCACGCAGTGTACCAGCTAACTATCATTTTCACGCTGCTTTTTGCAGGTGAGCTGTGAGGCCCCAAGAAACAGCAGGGGGAAAAGGAAAGGGGCAGAGTCCCAGCACTGCCTCATGAGCCACCTTTTCTCACCAGTGTCAGGGACCCTTGTACTCAGTTGTCACCTGGGGAGCCCACGTTGGCCAGGACAGAGCTTATTCATTTAATAATGGATCCATTTAATAATGGATGGGAAGCAGATGGGTGTTAAGGGAGAGGATTTACACTGAGGGTGTGGGTCTGCTCAAGACCTTGGTGGGTGCAGAGACAGTTTTAGCCAGGACAGCAGGTTTTCAACATATTTAAGGAACTAAGGGTTCAGTGGGGCTTGCATGGGGGACTCTGGCTGGGTCCTGCAAGAGCCTGGGATCCTAATTCCACCTCCAGCAGTGCAGAGCAGAAGTAAGAAACAGGATCTCACCTTCTCCTCTCTTCTCTGCCCTTCCCCATCCCCTCCCCAAAACCCCTTGTCTGCTTAGGGGAGAAGTTTTTTGACATCGACAGTGGCCGAAACGCCCCGCTCCACTCCCCACCCACTGAGCACTACACCATCGTCTTCAACACCTTTGTCATGATGCAGTTGTTCAACGAGATCAATGCACGCAAGATCCATGGGGAGAGGAACGTCTTCGAGGCCATCTACCGCAACCCCATCTTCTGCACAGTGGTGCTGGGGACGTTTGCAGCTCAGGTGAAGCTGCAGAAACAGCGTGGGAATAAGATGGTGGGGCTGGGAGGGGACCATGACACAGGCAGGACCTGTGTCTGCCACAGTCACTGCCCACAGCTCTGTCCTATCCCCTTATTCTTCTCCAGCAGCTTCTTGGTGACGCAAAACCTGAATATTGGGGTCTGGAGTGTGTTGGGAGATGCCAGGGCCAGCCAGCCAGCGTGCCTCTGGTGTCCTGTAAAGTTACTAGCCTAGATGTGAGGTCCTTGCTCCTCTCATGATCCCAGGGAGGGGGGGAAAGAGGTGTGCCCCAAGGGGACCTTTTCATGCCGTGGCTATGCCACACAGCCCTTGGAGCTCCCCGGTGTGTGACTTGTTCTCTCCTGTGCTGTAGATCATCATTGTGGAGTTTGGTGGGAAGCCGTTCAGCTGCTCCGGGCTCACCCTGAGCCAGTGGTTCTGGTGTATTTTTATTGGAGTGGGAGAGCTCCTCTGGGGCCAGGTAAGAGCCAGTCTGAAAAACATACCGTGTGCCTCCATGCCACGCTGTGCTCGCAGCCCAGCCTGCCTTTCTGTTCCCGCTGCCTCACTGCCCTTGCTCTCCCCAGTATTTATTCACAGCAGCTTTGGAAGGGGGTGATGCTCCACCCCAATACCGTGCCAGCAGTGAGGAGAGTAGGTTGCTAATCTACTCCTTATTCCCACCCTGCTTGCAATGGGGCACATCCAGCAGTGGCATCTCTCGGCTGAGTCCCTGGCAGCTCGTTGCAGGAATGCTCCCCCTTGGTTGAGGCTGGTGGTGGGCTCCATGGTGCCATAGCCTGCAGGCTAAGGAGCTGCTCTCTCCCTGCCTCTCCCCAGCTGATCTGCACTGTCCCAACCAGCCACCTGAAGTTCCTGAAGGAAGCTGGGCATGGCATCACCAAGGAGGAGATCCCAGAGGAGGAGCTGCCTGAAGACGTGGATGAGATCGACCATGCTGAAATGGAGCTGCGGCGTGGGCAGATCTTGTGGTTCAGGGGTCTCAACAGGATACAGACGCAGGTACCGTGGGGCAGCGGGTACTGTGGGGCTCTTCCTTCTCTCTCTCTCTCTCTTTCTTTCTCTCCAGGGGCTCTATCTGGAAAGAGGCACCGGCTGCTGCTCGGAGGATGCCACCGCCTCCTGGGCTAGACTTCTCCCACCACCTGTGCCTTTCTGGGTCTGCCCTGGTTGGGGAACCAGGATAGCCTGGCTTTCGGGGACAGCTCGGGGTGAGGGGAGGTAGTGGTCTGTTCTGATGCAGAGCACGGTGTCCTGCAGCCTGAGGCCAGGCTGGTCTGCAGGAGGCTGGATGTGCTGGTGATGGGCACCTCGCACAGCAGAGGAGGAGGCTCGAAAGCTGCCGGAGGGGCACGGAGCCACCCGGGCTCTTAGCGAGTTGTGCAGCAAGCAGATCAGCATTGAAGCTTCTCTTGGTCACTGCTGGGACACTGCTGCCAGTGCAAAATGTGCCCAGGGGTCTGCCTGCACGAGACCCTCTCTGGTCTCACTCCTCTGCTGCTCTGTCCTTCCTGAGAGCCCTTTGGTCAAGGACTCTTGCCACCCCTCCCTGCTGGCTCTCCAGGCTCCTTGCCTGGAGCTCTTGGCCCTGCAGCACAGAAGGGGAGGAGAATCTATCTGTTAATATGGTTTTTACATCAGCTGTTTCTCCCTGACTCAGTTTTTCTTGAAAGGATGTGTTTTCCCCCAGACTGCTGGCTGGGCAGGGCAAGGAGAGCTCCTTGCAGCGAGGTCACTGCCCCTCCTCTTTCCTCAAGGCCTGGGCAGGGCTGCCCCATGGAGGAGAGCTGTAGGTCCCCAGTGGCCCTGGCATGCATAACTGCTGTGTTAGCTCTCATCCCTCCTCCTCTGGCCCTCCGACTGATGGAGATAACCAAAAAGGCCCAGATGCAGGGACTGGAGCAAGCACAGCAGCTGTGTTGTGCCACGTTAACTTTGCTTCTCCTCTGTGAGATGTTGCCTTGATGGTTTCAAGGTGAGGTTCAGCCTGTTGTGAGGGGTGGCCGGGCTCTTCTGGGGGCCCAGGGCAGTGCTGGTCGCTGGCGCTGTAGGGTGCTGAGCTGCCAGCTCGATCTGGTTCCTTCATATGAAAGACATGCTGGGAGCACTGGGCTGTTTCAGAAGCAGTCCAGATGTGTTGGAGGCCTGGTAGGTAGGAACGGCTGCAGGACCAGCAGCCAGGCATGGCGCTGGGGCCAAGCCCGGAGCCTCCAAGGTGTCTCCCTGGAGCCATGGTGGACCTGGGCTGAAACAAGCTCTTGCAATGTGAAAAATGCTCCTGGATGCTGGCACGTCCTGGAGCCTCTTTAGCAACTCCTTGCCTGGCTGTGGTGCCCTGTGCATCGAGCAGAGCAGCTGGCAGGTCCAACCCAAGCGTCTCGGAGCTTCTGTCCCGAGTCAGTGTGTCCTAAGCAAGAGCACAGGGCTCTTCCCTGAGGGCCAGCCTGGTGCACTGGGGAAAAGAGGGTCCCTCTGTGGAGGGAGATCAAACTGGGGAAGCAGTGTGTAAAATACCTCCAGGGTGAACTAGAGCTGCACAGGGGTCTGGAGGAGGTGCCCCTTCCTGAGGAGCCTTGCGCACAAGCTGGGGTGGCACAAGGCTGTGCGCTCTGCCAGCAGGCTGGCTGGCACAGGGCTGGGGACAGTCCAGCTGCAAAGTGTCTGGAAAGCCATGGTGGCACCCAGCTGCTGCTCGGTTCCTCCAGCCTCGGTGTACATCCACAGAGCAGCTGTGGCCCACCACCAAGGGTGCTTCCTTGCTGCACCCCTGCCCGCCCCTACCAGCTCTGCTCCCGAGCCCTGTGCAGAGCTGTGAGCCTGGGAGAGAGGCTGAAACATCTTCCATCACGGCCGGCTATTGTGGGAGCTGCGGGCGCGTGGTGTGTCCCAGGATTCAGCCCCTCCAAGAGTACATCCCATGGGGCTGAGGGACCAGAAACCCTTTCCTAGTGCAGTTTTCTGGACCACCGGCTGTCAGCTCGCACCTCTGCCCACTCTCTGTCTTTCTCTGCTCCTCCTGCAGATTGTTGGGATAACTCAAGGTGTTTCCTCTGTTGCTTCCTCCCACTGCTGTCTATTGGTGGTGGGATAAACCCTGCCCCTCTTGCACCTGCAAGAGCAGGGCAGAGGCTGGAAGCCAACCTCTCCTCTGCTCCCAAAAACACCAGCCGAACCCGGTGCGGGTTTACGGGAGCCGCGGGGTGGGGGGGGCTCTCTCCTCCCTCCTCCCCACCTCTCCGTCCTCCTTCTTCCTTCCTGTCCATGTGTGTCTGCCCAACCTCCCTGCTCCCCTCCGTCCCTGACCCCTCTCCCTATCTCTGGCCGGGGCAACGCTATCTCACTCTCTGGTTCTTTGCAGATGGACGTAGTTTACACATTCCAGACCGGCGCCTCCTCTTTGCAGGGAGCCCTCAGGAGACAGCCTTCCATCGTGAGCCAGCACCACGATGTAAAAAATGTTTCTAGCCCAACCCATGTAGCTCTTTCCTCCGTCAATTCCACTCCCACCACTTCTGCTGTTGCTGCTGCTGCTGCATCTCCTCCTGCGGGCAGTGAGTGATAGTCTATTACAATGCATGACTTCTAATAACCACAGAGAGCACCTGCACCAACCTAACCCAGCCTGTTCTCTCTCCCTCTAACCCTTGACTCGCACACTGATTTCCAAAATGAAGGATGGGGTGGGACAGCGTTTTTTTTAAAAAAAAAAAAAGTTTTTATGCTGTTGCATCTTTAACAAGTCTGTGATATTTTCTAGTCCTTCCCCCTCCCTCCCCATTCATTGTTGCTTCCTCCATTTTTACCTCTTCTCCTCCTTTGCAGGACTGATGTATGAGTCCACCCTCCTGACGGGTGCAAAAATTGGCAGTTCTTTTTAAAAGAACCCTATGTTCATGAGCAACTAAAAGCATTGCTGTGAAAAGGGCATGCTGCGCCCCAAAGCTGCCATTTCTTTCTGATGCGGCTCTGCCCAGCCCGGGGATGCCCCAGGAGGGCAGGGATGGGCAGAGGCGTTGCTTTACCGAAGCTGTAAATCTCTTTGGAGGCAGAGTGGCCGCTTGGACCTTCCCACAGCAGTTAGTGTGCTACTGGGGTCGGCTGAGCCGTGGTAATGGGCTGCCTCTATGTTCTCTGCCTCTTGCACGCGTGTGAGAAGGGGTCTTTGCTCCTGCCTTGGTTGGGAGGCTGGATGGTACGTGAGAGCAGCCGGTTACCGTAGCTCAGCTGGCCGGTGGTGACACATCAGAGCTGCTCGGAGCCGCTCACCTGCAGCTCAGCGCGCTGTTTCAGAGCTGGCTTGTAAGCAAGGAGCCTCCTCTGTCCCTCCTGTGAACTTGCATGCCGTGCGAGACCAAGCTGAGCGAGCCTGCGCACGTAAGCGTACCCTTTGCTGCCCTGCAGCTCTGCGGGGACAGCACAGGGCTCCGCTGGTCCCCATGTCGTAGCCGGAGCATCGCTGCCCCATTGCAGTGGCTCATCGGTGCCCAGCTTGTTCTGCACCCGCTGGTTCTCAGTGTAGGCAGAGACACGCGACTCTCTGCATGCGAACAGAGACGGAAAACACGGCCCTGCTGAACATCAGTGGCAAAGCTGGATCCTGGGTCTAGCTGTGGGTTTCCAGGCCAAAGAAAAGCCCTCTCTGGTGCAGTGCCCCTCTCCGTGTTCATTGTGAACTGCATATACAGGCTTGTGAGCACGTGAGCGTGAATTCTCTCTGCAGGGCTGTGCGAGGCTATGAGTAGGTATCTTTCCCGGATAATTGGCTTTTTTATTGCACAGTCATTTTCTGTGTTCTCCTCGTATTAAAGAAATATCCTTGGTGACTTCTCGCATAGCTTACAGTTTCCACTGTTTATGCACTGTGGGAGAGAAGAGAGAATTTCTGATAATTTTGTTTTCTCTCTATTTAGCCGACACTGATGCTTGAATTTTATTTTGTTTAACCCCAGTGTTTCTGAAGCAGCGCAGCTGCCTTCTGTTCCTGACTCCATCTGTGCACCACCAAGACTTTCTAATCAGAAGAAAACCTGCTTAGAGGGGTATCAGGGTAGTGGGCTTGGGTGGACAAGACCAAAATGCAGGTTTTTTTGCAGTCTGTGAATTAATGTCCTCCCCGATTTGCAGCAAGGGAATAGATAACTTGGATAGCTTGTGCCCTTCCAGGCAGCAAACAACTTTACCAGAAGCTAACCCAGGTCGCTAAGTCTTCCCTTTGTTTTCTGCCTAGACTCTTCTCTATTTCCCTCTGCTGCTTCCCTTCCCTCTCTCTCAAAGCTCCACTTTGCTCTATACAGACTCATGGTGTCCCTCTGTCTTCCACTTCACTCTGTGGGATGAGTTCTCCAGGGCTGGACCTCGGCAGCCCTGCCTGCTGTGTCCCTGTCGGGGCGATGGAGGAGAGGGAGGTCTTGGGAAGGACCCGCAGGAGATGGTTTGCAGAGTTGAGCTGGTCTCTTTTGGGGGTTTTGCCCTGGTTTGCGGCAGCTGAGCAAAGTGAACCAGGGGTCAGTGGTGGAGCTGATGCTGGCTTCCTGCAGGAGATATAATTTCCACCTCCATGGGAGCAGTGGGGTTTGCCAGGCGCATTGTGGTGCTGCAGTGATGGTGTGAAATGAGAATAAATTCCAAGCTTGCAGGTTGTGAAGGTTTTGGATGGAGAGGAGACATAAGCCTGACCACGGGCAGGGAGGGAGGTGGGCTTTCAGCTGGGTTGGGGAGAGTATAATTGTTTGCACTGCCCGGCTCGTTCAAAACACATTTCCTTGCTGTTAAGTTCCTGTGACAAGGGAACAGCTGACTTAATTTCACAGCAGTTGCTGACAGAGATGGTTAAATCAAAGTAAGAAAACCTGAGGAAAGCTGGAGCAGAAGTTATTGGCGGAGCTGAAAGCAGTGGTGTGGTAGATAGGGTCTGAACTCGCCACTGCTGGAGGTGGTGGGCCAGGGAGTGCTTCTGTGAAGCTACTCCTTCCTCTGAGCTTGTACCAGACTGACCACCTAGTTGCTTTGGCAGTCACCTAGACTCTCGTTAGCTTGTTCGGGCTGGTTATACTTGGTTTAATTGGTTTTGCACACTGCATTTTAGGGGTCAGTGCTTTTGTCAGTGCTTGCAGTTGCTGTTTTCAAGACTTTGATGTGACATATTATCAGTCTTGGTAGAAGTTGGCCTCCTTGGTGGTCTCCCTTGTCCTGTGCATTCACACTAAACATTGAATTTATCCAGGATCTTACTGTGGTCTTTAGTGCAGCAAACACAGCTCTGAATTTCTGTTCCCAGCTACGTAAACTTTCCGTTTTCACAGGCCAGCTGGTGCTCCAGCATCATGGGGGTCCCCGGCCCACGCTTATCTCCTCATGAGTGTCTGTCATCCAGCTCACGTGTGCGTGTGGCCAGTCTGTGTGTGCGTGCAAGAGCTGGCTTGTTTGTTTCTAGCCAGGATGCGCTGAGCCTGTGCCAGGGGGATGCCACGTTGCTGCCCCATGTGGTGCAGCACCATCTTTCTGAGCCAGATGGAGAGCGGACTCAGAAGGGCACCCCTCGTGAGAGGGGAACCCTGGAACATCTTGCAGGTAAAATCTCCAGGGTTCCAGGCGTGAGACTCTTCTTTGAGTAACTTCTCTGGACTGGTTTTGTGAGTGCTGTTTGTGTTGAGACCAAAGATCCCTAGGAGGCTCTCGCTGGCTGTGCTGGTTGGTGACTTCCGTCCTAGCCTGCCCGTGTGCCAGACCAAGGTGGACAGTTTAACCCAGCTCATTTCACCAGGAAGAGGGGTGTCGTCTCTGCTCACCCACCAGATGTGCAGCCCGTTCACAAAGAAGCGGCAGAACACACACCTACCTTTATTTGCCTCGTCAGCTTGCAAGGCGGTATCTGAATCGTTCTCCCTCCAGCAGCTCTGCATGCTCTGTGCTCCCTCAGCCACCAGCTGAGCGACGAGGAGGCTCTCCAGGGTGTAGCATAGGGATACTGGGGAGGAGCACCCATTTGTGGGATCTGCGGCTCTCCTCCCTTTTGTGACCAGCTTCAGTCCACGGTGACACCATGAGAACAGGCAGGGGACGTGGGTTCCTCGGGTATTGGGAGCAGGTTGAGGTTGCTCATGAGTAGCAGTGCTGCCTCCACAGGCAGGAGTCAGAGCAGGACGACTGGCACTGCTCCGTGTTACCAGCTTCTCCACTGCACCCAGCATTGCTGAGCAAAGTCTTACAGTGGTCTAGGGGCACCTCCTTCCGAGAGGAGGAGCTGAGCAGATCTCCTGATCCCATATGAACTCTGTTTAACAGAGCAAAGGCTTTTATTGCTTCCATAAAACACACAAGAGCTTGTGCAAGATGCTTGGTCCCTGCTGACAACTCTTTCTGGTAGCTTCCTCTATAAAGGGAGGAGATGTCCCAGTTCCCAAGTGACAGGGAGGGTGCCGTGAGCCAGGAGGGTGCTGGTGTGACCTGCTGTGGCAGGATGGGGGGGACCTCTGGAGAGAGGCAATGTGCTGGCTCTGGCCTGAAAGAGCCAGTGGGGGCAGAGCATCGCTGTAAGACACAACAGAGCAACCTGAGGGATGCTTTGGAGGGCACTGTGTGGTGGGTAGCTCTTGGCTTTGCAGTAAAAGGCAAAGCCATGTGCGTGATTTCACCAGGTCCTCTGCAGCTTGGGAGACCTTCAGCTGCTCGGTTTGTTGGCTCTGCTTCAAAAGCCCACGTATTGCATCGCTCTCCTTCAGTTTATGCCTTTTGACATCTTTTGAGCAATTATAGCCCTGAGTCCTCCATGAGAGCTGGAGTGCTCTACGACACTGGAGGTGCACATGTTGGTTGTTTCATGCATGGCAGCATCTGCAGTGGGGTGGAGAGGTCTGCTGCAGCCCCACGGCGCTGCCACCTCCTGCCTCTTCGTTCACTGGATCTGACACTTGTCACCCATCTGACCCAACAACTGTGACTTAGCTGCAAGGGAGGATGAGAGTTGGAAGAGTTCAAGGCTGGATTTCCAGAGGAACTGGAGGAAGCAGTGAATCCACTGCTAGCCACCATCCGGGCTTGTTTCCAGACTTCTCCCTTCCAGTGCAATGGAGGTAGCAGAGCCATAGCCCGGTTGTCCAAACCGGGCTCTGGATCTCTTGCTTGTAACGCCTTCAGTCTGGCTTTTGGTGCTGACAGCCTGTGGAGGAGGCTCCTGTCACAGAAGCGGTGCGTGGCCAGGCTTTCTAGCAATGTTTGAGATTGTTTTTCATGCAGAGCATCCAAAAGAATAGCTGCCTTTGGGAACCGCTGGCTCTTCTTCAGCATGTCGGTGTAGGGAAGGATCCAGAGCTCCAGCCCGGGATCCAGGTGGCAGCCGTGTGGGGAAACTCACACAGATCTGGCTTCCTTCTTGCATGTTTAGCTGGGTCCAGTTTTACTGATCATGGCATCTACTTGGACCTACTGCTTCACATGGGCTTGAAAAGTTTGTGACAACTTTTTCAAGCCCATTCCTTTCTATAGGTCTAAAAATGAAATAGAACAAACACATTGCTCCCACAGTAGTTTTTTGGCTTGAAGTGAACCCACTGTTTGTCTAACCCACCTCTTTTTTGAGTTGTAGTTCCACTTTTTTGTCCTCGTTTATACACACAGATATGCGTGCGCACACATAATGACAACTAATGCATTTTGGCTTCCATTCATTCAAAGTGATCTGTTTTTTTGAGGTTTTTTGTGTCTTTTCTTGCAGCTTCTGAAGTCGCCCCATAGTTGGTTGATTCCCCATCACACACCTAGTGCCTGAGTCTGATCCATGTTGGCCCTCCTAGTTCACCATAGATCTCTCATTTTGACTTAGCTGTCTGTTCAGTGGTGGTGACTGTTGTTGTTGTTGTGCTTTTTGTTTCATTGTGTCTTTATTATTTTTACTTTCTCCTGGGAGCTCTGGCCTCTCGTAGCCCCTACTAACCCCTCTTTTGTTTATCCCCCATGCTCCTCGCCTCCCGGCAGATCAAAGTGGTGAATGCGTTCCGTAGCTCCTTGTACGAAGGCCTCGAGAAACCCGAATCCAGAAGCTCCATCCATAACTTCATGACTCACCCAGAGTTCATCCTGGAGGAAGATGAGCCTCGAACACCATTCCTTGACGGCGCTGAAGACGACCCCGAGACTGATGGACTCAAAAAGCGAGGTGGGGGTAGCCTGGGTGGATCTACATCCCTCAACAGGAATAACAATGCAGTGGACAGCGATCAAGCTGAGGTCACCGTCCCGGAGCCGGAAAGCCCCTTACACAGCTTGGAGACATCAGTTTGACCTTAGAACTTCGAACCCCCCCTCCTCCTCCACCTTCGCCCCTCGCCCTGTGTGATATTGGCACCAGTAACTGATCACACACTGCGGTCACTTCGTGTCAAACTGCTCATACGTATATCATTTTGGTGTTTTGTTTTCAGGGCTTTTTTGTTTTGTGTTTTGTTTGTTTTTAGTTTTTTTTTTTTAACCATTATTTAGCAGTGGGAACCAGAGTACCACGATGCTGGGTGTTGGGAGAGAGGCTAAGCCAAACTTGTGCATCTCCATCCCTAATTTTCAGTGGTACTCACCCAAGTGAAGCAGCCAGGTTATTTCCTCTCCAAGAGTTGGGCTCCATGCGTCTGCAGGGGGTTTTCACTTTGAAAAATGCATGTTCAAAGAAACTTCAAATTGTTGTAGTCTTACATGCACGCTGTCAGCCTGAGGGCTGGGGTGCACTTGTGACTTTATTTTATTTTTTTTTCCACTTGTGGTTTTTAGGGTTTTCTTCTCATGTTGGGGTTTGTTCTTTGCTTGTGGGATTTGCTCCCGATAACTTCACAGTGGGAAGTGGGGGAGTTAGCACTTTAGTGCGAAAACTTAAAAATAAATAAAAAAAACCCAACAACCCAGCCAGGGGGAAGGTGTTTACTCACAGGTTAATAGATACAGGGATGTACACCAGTCTTCCACCTTGAAAAATGGTACCTAGCCTATACAGTTCCTTCTCAGTGTGTCCACACGCACTTTTCTCTCTCTGTTTCCAAAACAGTAATTGGTAGACAAGGAACAATGGTGACTTGGCTGTAACCTTGCTGGATGTAAAAGATTCTGAATTTTCTACAAAGCAAGGTGGAGGTGAACTGGCAGTGGTGAAGAAAAAAAACCCATGGTTGTGAGAAATGGGGTTCCTTCCTGGGGAGTCTTAAGAGATGCATCTCTTCTGCTCTTGAACAGCTGTGAAACTTTTGGCGAGAGCCTTGCAAAGGTTTAACGGCTCCTGCCGTCAGGAGCAGAGGGACTCTTGCCCATCCTGGCTTGTCTGTACTGTTGGGTTAAATAATCCTTCAGCCTTGGAGTACAAGCTCTGGTTAACTGGTAAGGAACCCCAGAGGATGCTGCAGCCATGCCTAGCTCTGCACATCGCTGCCGAAGCGTTAGCAGGCTGAACAGAGAACAAGCATCAGGTTATTGACAGTACATTGGGTCAACTCCTAGATTATGGAAGGGATAAGTTAGGTTGTCCCTTTAGCCAGTGGAAGGGAGGGGAGGCTCTGTAGCCAGCGGGAGGACCCTTGATTTCCGTAGCACTTCTGTAGCTGGTTTGCCAGTGGAGGTAATTCTTCGCAGAGGTAGCAGATTGGTTGGCTGCAGGTCTTCCAGAGAAGGTGCTGCATGGAGGCTTTGCCTCACTTGCTGCTTTTTTGAAGGTCATCTCTTCACCTTGCATCCTGCCTCACCTCGGCCTTTTGTAACCATTTGGGGAGAGTCCTGGTTTTTTTTGGAGCGGAGGCCCCAGGTGTCCTGGGCAAGTTAGCTCTGAACTGACCCTCTTGTGAAGCCATGGGACAGAGCAGGAGGCAGGAGTTTGTTTTGCTTGGGGTTAGTTTCTTCCCTATGGGCTCTTGCTGGTGCACCCCTGGTTACTGGCCCCAGGCAGGCAGGGCTGGAGGAAGCTCTGTTGGCCTTCTGTTCTTTGTCCCATTTGGCATGGTTGGAAGCAGAGAGAACCTGGTTGTAACTGGCTGTACAACATCATCTTTGCCCAACCTCCATCGCTGGAAGCAGAGAGGTTTTAGCGAGAGGGTGGGCTGGCTGGTTTCTTCTTTTCTTTCCTTTAAGAACGCACAGCAGAATCTCCCGTGCCTTCTCCAAGCACTGCCTGCAGCACCGCCTGCCACGCGAGGGCCCAGTACTTTGCCAAGAAATAAGTGTTCCTTAAACGACAACACAAACCAAGTGTCTTTGTTTTGTTTCCAGCCCAGCACCCACTCGTCCCTTCCTTGGGGTGGGAGGAGGGAAGGACGAGGTCGCCCCATTCCTGCCCCAGGTAGCTGAGGAAAGGTCCTTCTCCCAGGTCTCCTGCCTCGGTGCTGGCGAAGGGGGTGAAGGCTGGGCTCCGTACACTGCCAACAGCAAGAAGAAATTGCCACCGCTGCCCATCTCAATTGAAAATTCAGTGTCAAGCCCCCTGCCTGCGCAGACAAACCCATCGTTGCCCTCCCCGTTCCTTCTTCACACGACCTGAAAAAATACCTTGGGCAGGACCGGGGGATGGGGGGGGATATTTTCTTGGGTTATACGCAAGTGGTGACAGGAGAGACAAAAGGGGTGGTTGTGGGGTTTGGTTCTGTACTAAAGGTGACATTGCTTAAAAGATCACTTTTTCTATTTTAAATACTTGCAAAAAAAAAAAAAAAGGGATGAAAATATGGTGTTCTTACAAGCTTACATAAATATTTATTAAATACTTTGGGGGGGGAAACACCATTTTTTGTTTTGGTTTTTTTTGATATTTTTTTATTACCTCAGACCTATTTTAAAAAAAAGAAAAGACTTAAACCAATGAAAACCAACAGGAAGCCAACTTTGGAGGCTCTCAAAGTCACTCCCAGAAATCTGTGACTGGCAGGTTGCCGCAAGGGTCTGGTTGTTCTTTAGTTGATATACTTTTATTGTTCTAGTTTCCATATTAGGAGGGGGAGAAATAATTATATATAAATATTATGCAAAAAATATAGTTTTCTTTAGATCAGAAACTGATATTTTTACGTCAGCCATATGTATTTTGTTTAAAGAAAAAAAAAAATAAATCTTGAGTCCTGCGTCTGCAATGGCGCGTGACTGTGTGACAGCAGTACAAAGTGACAGGTAATTAATTCCATGTATCAGCGATTGGATGCCAGTCAGCTTCCTTTTCTCTGAGCAGCCATCTTTATACTAGATGTTAGTTGGATGACACAATGTTTTTTATATAAATTATGTTGGTATGGCTGGTTGCTTAAAGTATAAACGTTTATTGTGCATACATCTTTTCTGTAAAGTATTTCTTTTTTTCTATTTAGTTTCAGTGATATACTGGCAGCAGATGACTATTGGGTTAAGTTATTGAGGACATTACAAAAGAGTTGGGGGAGATTGGTGCTCTACGCTGAAAGGCATGGTCGGCGGCACGAACTTCTGGGGACTCTCTGCAACATGCCTTGAAAGAGGGGGAGTTTTTTGGTTGTTTTTTTTTTGCTTTGTTTGAACTGCCACGAGTGTGCACGGGGGAGAGTGCCATGCCAGACAGGAACTGAAGTCATACCCTGTGATACGTGTTAACTTGCCTTGGAATGCTTTGTTATTAAAACACTCTGAACATAATTTTGCATCCAGTTCTTAATAACAGTAGGGTCTCTGGTGGTGGTGATGGTTTTCTGTTAAATAAATTGGCGGATTGGTACCAAAGACATTACACCACGTCCTGTGTGCATTGCTGAACAGGCATTTTTAGGCATTTGCATTATGTGGTAAGGTTTCCTTTGATTTGCACAGGGGTTATACAGGTTTTGTGCAATAAGCTTTGAGGAAAATTTTGAAACAATCTCAAGAAGGAAAAAAACTAAACCAAATTTTAGCATGGGCAGCCTTTGGCTTTCCCCAGCCAAGGAGTAGATGTCCTGTAGTGCTCAGCCCCTTTAGAAATGCTTCTCGGGGTGACATGACGTAGGGGTGAATGGAAAAGCCCCATCCCGGATCCAGGGAGGGCATCTCTGAGATGCCATTGCCAACTCCTGTTGCCCTCCACGACTGCAGGGACCAAGCACCTCAAAGAAGAGTCCCTGCGGGTTTTTGTACCTCTCGGGGGAAGGACACATGTACCTGCCTACCATCACTCTTCACCGCTGGGTCCAGCTCCTACAAGATCATCAACCCGTGGAGCATGCAACCCGTAAAACGCCCTCCTGCAAACCCAGCTCCCTGGGATGGGGGGGTATCGCTCTCCTGGTCCTGCCCCAACCAGCGAGGCTGTGGGGCAACGCCAGCGTGTTTCTTGGTACCTGGCTGTTCCTCTCCAGCATCTCTCTGCCAAGGCTGTCCCCTGCCACCAAGACTGGCTGATCTCTGGCTGTCCTGCCTCTGATACCCTCCTGCTCAACAAAAAATGTAACTTTCATTCAGCAAAGCCCATGGCTAAAACTGCCTTTAGTTTATTTCCTCCCTTTAAATAAATATATATATATACAGTATTAAACCAACATTTGTGTGTGTATATATATTTATCCAATGCTCTCACAACAAAACTTTCTTTTGAAGAGGGCACGCAGATCTGAGTTTTTCTTTTCCAGTAACTAAGTATAATAAGCACTGGTATTTTTGTATAAAAACAGAAAAATACAAAACAAAAGACTGACTATTATGTGGTATGCATGACATTAAAAAAAAATGGTGGTTTCAAAGCAATATGTACCCTGGTGTGTTTGCCATATCCTAGAGTCCAGCTTAAAGTGCACCTGATCTGTATTGCATTTTGATATTAATCTCTATGTACAATGTTTTGCATGTAATTTATATGGTTCTTGGGAGAAAAAATTTTTGAATGAATTGTCAGTTGGCTTCTTCTGAGAAAACAAGACTCCAAGCAGAGATAATACTCAAAGTGGAAGCGGATGAGTGGTTGAGGGGTGGGAAAGGGGGTACATAGCAAAAAAATAAAGCGTGCTGCGGGTGGGGGAGAAGGGTAATGGTTTTGAATCAATAAAGCTTTGGCTGTTGAGCAGAAACAATGCGCGAGAGCATCCAGAGAATAAAATGTGCCCACATGTAACTGTGACGTCCTCAGTGTGTCCACCAGCTTGTGAAATCAATCCCGCATCCTCTCCTACTGCTGGATGAACGGCTGGGCTTCCCATCAGAGCAAGCCTGTGCATGAAAGTGGGGCGGGGTGGAAAGAGGGACTGGGATCAAAAGCAACCCTGGCGCTACAAAAGCACCCCTTAGCGTAGATTTTGCTCTCTGTGTAAGCCTCGCTATCGAGAGGCAGGGGCTGGCTAGTTGCACCCAGCGCTTTGTCTCAAGCATGGCTTCTTCCATCTCCAAGCAAAGTCCAGAATTGGCTGTCAAATGCCATCCAACCCAGTGCTCTTGGGCTATGTGTCGAGCTGCCCTTGAGCAAAGATCCTCCCTTGTCCCCTTCCCTGGTGCTGTGTCCACCGTGCCTCTAAGGTGATGCGTGGTAGAGGTTGTGATCTCCATCTCCCGGGGGCTGGCTTCCAGCTGTGTCCTACCTCTGTACCGAGACTATTTTGCCTCCACAGAGGCGCTTTGCCCAGACCAGAAGGACAACGGGAAGTAAAAACAACTGGCCTCTCAAATACTCTCATTCCCAAACAGGTTGATTGCACTGGAGCTGATAAATTCCCTGGCTTTGGTGGAGAGACCGTTGCCTCTCTGTGTCTTTAATAATTCCAGAGCCAAGGCCGTGATGAGAAGATCGAGCTGGGCGAGGCTGTCAGTGCCAAAGTTCCATCTAAAACTTCTCAGCTGAGCGTCTGACCCTTGGAGCTGGTGCCAAGTGATATCAACAGGGCGTAAAAGCTTTGCTGCGCAGCATCACCCTCTTCCCTGCTTTCTCGGGGCACTGTCTCTGCCGGCAGCGTCCTCCAGCTCTTAATTAAACAGAACAGCCACAATCGCTTCTTTTTTTAAACATAGCCCAGGCTGGATGCAAAGAAAGAAACGAAACCCAGGACTTTTAGTCATTTAATGGGGAAAATGGCTGTACCCGCTGTGCCTCTGCAGTGGTGGGGCTGCCCCAGGCAGCCTCCCCTGAGGACAGAGGCTGCTCCTGCTGCCGGGGTGGCTGTTTACGGCTGCCGCAGGGCCCAACCGGGGAAAGCAGGACACCAGCACGCTGGGACGGAGAGGAGGAAAGCAGAGGGAGGCGGGTTTAGGTCTATGATCTGCCATGAAGCCTTAGCAGGCCCTGACAGAGAGATGGCTGCCTGCCAGGCCCAGGCCTCCCTCCCTGGGGTGCAGCACAGCCTGAGGTGTCCAAGGCCCCAGGGCAAGCACCTGCCGGCCCAGGAAACCGGACTGAAATCGTAAAATAGTTTCCAGCTTGGAAAGCGTAACCCTGAGGCAGCGCCCGGCAGCGTGAGGGAGGGGACGGCCACCTCAAGGGCTGAGGCCTGGCGCCATGGTGGGCAGGGGTGCAGACCCTGACAGGAAGGTAGGCGCAGGGCGCTGCAGCCGGGGCAGAGCTGGACGGGAAGGGGGGGGCACTCTCCTGATCACCCCACAATGAAGGGCTTTGGCTGGGGTTACAGGCGCTGGCGGGAGCCCTGGGAGGAGGGAAGGGCAGAAAAGCCGCCCGCCCGCTTTGTTTACCGGCGCCGCCCGCCCCGCTTCCGTCGCCCTGGTGGGCGGTGCCGCCCGCGCGGAGCCCCGCCCCCGCCGGTCCAACGGCCGGAAGTGGGCCCTGGTGAAGCCGTTCCGCCCGCCATCTTGGCAACGGGCGAGCTGAGGTTGCCCGTATGTTAGGCGCCATCTTTGAGGCTGGCAGCGGGGAAGGCGACGGCCTGAGCGGCGGCCCCGGCGGATCGAGGCGACACGGTGACGGCAGCGGCGGTCCCCTGGGGTTCGGTAAAGTCCCTGCTCGCCGGTAACTAGAGCCGTTCGTAGACCGCAGGGGCGGGGGAATGGCCTCTCGCCAGGCCCGGGTCCCCTCCGCTCCCCTCAGGGGAAGCAGGCCGCGTCCCCCGCGCCCGGCGGGGCGGGTGGCCCAGGCCGCGTCCCCGAGCCCTCCCCCCCGGGGGGGCCGTAGCCGCTGGGGCGGGGGGGGGGGGGGGGGGGGCGGGGGAGANGGGAGGAGGCCGCTGGAGCCCGTGGGGCAGTGCGGGCCCTCTGGGTACGGTGGTGGGGGTGAGGTGTTCTCCCCGGTCTCGGTGCCCCGGGACTTTAGAGAGGGGGGAGCTGCTTCCCTGCCGCCCGAGGTAGGCCCAAGGTCCCCTCTCCGCCCGGTTACGGGGCCGCAGCTCTCTCGCTCCCCACCCCTGCCCTTCCCTCGGCCGTTAGCCCTTCTATAGGGCTCGACAGCAGCCCCCTCTCCCCGCCCCCCTTCCGCGTCCCTGTCCCAGTGGTCTCCCGGGGAAACGGGGTCCTTGGGCAGGCTCTGGAGAGGTTCAGTTGGGCAAACTGAAGATCCCTATGCAGGTGTCTTATGAGCATCCATTATTTCCAGTTAAAACCTTGTGCCTTCCTTTTGTAGCAATGCGTATAAGGGGCGTGCTGTAATGTAGTCATCTGACAAATTGCTGCTCCGTTCCCCAAAGGAACTGCCTTCAGGATCTGACTAACTCTGGATGCACCCGGCTGTCATCTTAATTTCTCCTTTAGGTTGTTTAAACCGACCCAATTGGGTGATGTTTGTTTTTGTTTCTTAAGAATTGGATCTCAGAGGTTTCTGTTTCCTTCCATTGATGTTTATAATGAAAGTGCAGAAGTGATTTTTACTGTTGCAGGGATCAGTGTGGGGAGCCTACAGATTGTTCCCAGAACGGGTGCTTTGGGGTGCATGCTGCACTTGGAGATTGCGCTCTGGGCCATGCTTTCAAAATAAAACACTGGGTTATTTGATTGTAAAAAAAGGAGATCTCCTGGGGATAGGGGATTTTTAAATGATACCAGAACCACCACTGTGGCACATGGTTGAATTAGACACACGTTAAACTGATCAGGCTGAACAGATAGACTGAATTTATTGCTGGATGGCCAGGTGTTTCAGGAGGAAAGCTTCCTCTTGCTGTCACTTCTCATGTAAAATGTCTCCCTTCCAAATGGCTGCTTCCAGGGGAAATTGACTCTTTATGAAATTTAATAGAACATTTCAGAGAGGAGGATGAATCGTCATAGTAAATTGCTGCTAGGCCCTGGTGTTGATTTCGGAAATAGAAGAAGGAGTGTCTTTTCTTTAAATATGCCTGTCTCACCCAAGAGTAGATGTAGCAGCTTTAGTAGTCCCCTTAGTTTGGAACTGATTCCCAATGCCCGTTCGGGCACTGAGGAGGAAAAGCGAGTGGACAGAGAGAACCATAGAGGAGAGCCACCCACTAAAATACAGGAAAGAAGGGGTTATGCATTAAGGGAAAGCCACTACATTAAAAATTGATGCTATCTAAAAATTTGTTAAGGGTTTTGAACCTGCAGGTACAGCTACACCTGTGTGTCTTCAGGCATGCTTGTTGCCACTGAACAAGATGGAGAGAGCTTCCATATTGAACGCGGTATGTTAAAGCATGCACTGTTGCCTGAAAGAGGAGCGAAGACTTCCATTGTGTGGAACTTCAGATCTGTGGTTCACCTGGTGTGCCATATCCAGAACAAAAAAAAAAAAAAGTCAGCTGTGGCAAGCCAGGTACTCATCTGGGGACACTGACTCTTTGGTGACATCTCCAAGCAGAGCATTGTGTACATTGGGCTGTGGCAAACAGCCAGGGGTCACAGCCGTAAGCACTGTAGGGAGGGGGAATGTGCTTGTAACATGTCTGTGTCAGCCATCTCCCCAGACAGGTTTTAGCAGTGGGAGTTTGATGTGTGTTCCCAGCTCTCATGTCCACAGTGACAGTGTGGCAGAGCCAGTGGGCTGGTTTTTTTAGCTGGAAGAGGAGAAGGAGTGGACTGCAAATGTGCCCAGGTAAACAAGAGCTGTCAAAGAGATTTGCTGTAGATGTGTATTGTACCAGTGCAGCCGTTGCAGCTGCAGCAATAGTGGATTGCGGAGCACCTGGAGAAGAGAGGGAATTTTCTTCATGGAAGCAATACTATCGAAAGCCTTTTGATGCCAGAAATGAGGACACACATCTGTTGTCTGGAAGTTCTCAGTTGACCCTCAGTATACGTGGCACATCCTTTGTGATGTTTAAAAAGTGCGTCGGGCAGGGCAAGGACTTGCCTTGGCACTTCCATGTTGCAGCAATGCTTGCAGACCACACACCCTGCACGCTGGGCCAGGACCTAAAAGTGATGGTGCTGTTGGTAACCTGAAGCTCGGGAAGCACTTCTGGATTTTCTACTGTTCCACGTGAGTCTTTGCCCCATGAAGGTGGTGTGTTGAGTTACTTCTTTTCAACAGATAGGCTTAGAGCCAGCTGTGGTTTAACATCTCCAGGCTTGGGTGTTTCTGTTCCATCTTTCCCTACTGAGCAGGTGCTTGGTAGGAGAAAGGACGTGGTTCTTAACCATGCGACTCAAACTCTTAACTGCATACTACTGTGAAGGAACTCAGATATGAGAATGCACTTAAATAGCAGATAAACAGAGTTACTGTAAAATTGATTACTGAAGACACTTTTTTTCAAGGCAGACTTATTAGATGCTCATACAGATTGTGAGACCGTCAGTTTCCATCTATAGGATGTGACTGTACAGCATTGTAGAAGAAACATTTTTCATGGCTTTAGAGAAAGCACAACACAAAAATACGCATTTAACTGTTGATACGTAGACCCTGAACCAACCACAGACTACTTGACAGTGATGGCCCACTGGATATCTTTTGATACACTGCACCAGCAGAAATCCTCTTTTAGAAAACGGGCAGCTCCCACTGGCTTTGCTAGAACTTCTACAGTAGGAAGTGTCCTACGAGAACCGAGTTACCAAATTGAGGTGTGGCTTTCCCTTAATCCCGTTGCCCCTGCCTTTCCAGCTTCTGACAACACTGCTGATGCTGCGTGCACAGTGCTAGGTGTCAGCTGCCATGTTTTAAATTTAAAAAATTTTAAAATTAATGGTTCAGGACTTTGAGCACAGGAGCACTGAAAACAGGTTAGCAGTTGCATAAGAGATTTGCTTACTTATACTGCTGAGGACCATCAAATTCTTCAGGAACTCCAGCATTCAAACCATCTTCCACAGCATCACTTAAAGCAGGAAATAGCTGCTCAGTGAACCTCTCTACTTTTTGTATGTTAAAGTGACTTTAAAACAGCAGAAGGTGGAGCAACATCCTCCTGGGAGGGAGAATGGGGCTATTCTCAGCTCATTCCAGCGGTCCCAGATGTCTGATGGGTGCAAGATTCTTGGCCTGCAGGTGGAGGCCAGTGGGGAACTGCAGTTCTTAGTCAAGTGCTGCCATCAGTCATGTCCTTCAGGCTTTACAGAGCTCGTGGAAAGGCTTTGAAATCAAAAGTGTCACTGTCGCTCTTGGACAGAGAGATGGGTGAAGTATCTTAGGCTTGACACTGGTTTTCTGCAGAGTGGTGCACTCAGATCTAAATGCTTTGTCTTGGCCACTTTACTAGATCCCTGCTATAAAGGTTGCTTTGAAGAATTCCTTCTCCTGCCTCTTGATGTGTCAAGCTAAAGACAGATCTGTACTGAAGCAGTGTCTGATCTGATGAGTGCTTCAGTACACGGTTGTTCTTTGACAGTTACAGAAACACCAGGCCAATCCACCCTTAGAGGAACAGATTGATTTGCCTGTCATCTTAAGGAAGAACGTCCTAATTCAGGTCCCTGAAGTGGCACGTCTTCAAATAGAATTGATCCAGCCGGCAAGGGGCAGCTATGCCTCATGGTTGTGGTAACTTAGGGCTCTGGCTCCCAGAGATCACCATGAAAGGTGACCTCAACTCAATGGCAGAGGAAGCTGAGACAGTCATCTGCTTTAACCTTTGCCTTCTTGGCTGGCAACCTTGCAGTCTTTGCTCTGAGAAGGTCTTTAGTGCGGTAACATGCCGCCAGTCCGTGTTTAGACAGTATTTAACAGCTAGAATTGACTAAAACAAATGTGAAGGGTAGAGATTATGATTATTCTGCTTCAGCTTTGGACAACTTAGATTTTCATACAGAGAATGAGATGTGTTGGCAAGAGGTTGTTCTGTACTTCAGAAGACATGAAGGTGTGTGATTTGCATACGCATTATAGTGCAGTGTTCTATGTCTCTTTGTGACACGTAGCGCACACTGCACTTCCAGCCTGTGGAGTGTGGTAACAAGCAGGTAGATCGGCGGTGGCTGTTCTGCAGCAGGGGTAATGCTGACCGATAGAAAAGGGTGGTTAGTTCCTAGTGCTCTTCCTTCCTTGTCATCTGACTATCCTGATAGACAGGGATGTTAAGCATCTTTTTAGAAGAAATTAAAGGCGCAAAGTAGCCAGCAAGAGAGACTGTCCAAGTGAAATACTGTGTGCTTCATAACCAAAAAGTACCCATAGGTAAGAGCAATAATACTTCTCTCATGCATTTGTTGGGGTGCAAAAAAAATTTTGTTCCCTTCTTGCTGTTCAGTAGGGAACAAAGGCAGGTCAGCAAGCCTGTGAGACAAACTAGACGGTATGTATCTTCCCTTAGCAAAGGTAAAGTTTATGGCGCTTGTTGGCTTGTTTTTCCTGACTCCTAGCTACTACATCTGTAATTATTAATTTTTTTTATTTATTTATTTATTACAAAATGAATTAAAAATCTCTTAATACAAAAGCTTTACTAGAGTTCTGGAGAAAAAAAGAAGTGTTTAAAGTTCTTATCATTATAGACCTGCTGAGTGCACCAGAGTTACTCATTTTTATTCAGACTTTCAGGGGTTAGTTCAGTTGATGTCTGTTTAGCACTAAGTTTGCCATGTTAACTGGTACTAGTTTAAAAAAAAAAAAAAAGTATTTGAGTTAACCTTTTTTATAATGAAAGGACTTTTATGGAGCTTAGAACTTTGAGGGGTTTTCAGGGTTTTTTTTGTTGGAGTTTTTTGTTTGTTTGTTTTAAAGTTTTACTTTTTTCCCATTCCTTAAACAAGATCCATTCAAATTCTGAACAGCTCTTGAAGTCTGCTCAGGAATATGGAAGGAACAAGCAAAATGCTGAGCTGCTTGGGCATTCAAAAGAGGGATTTCTTTTTTCCCCCCATGGTGGTGGATATAGTAATGTTGCATTATACAGGTGTCTCTTACTTCCTAGGGAAAAGAAATGCCTTCTAGACCATGAATTCCTTCTGATTTATATTTGAATGCCTCTGCTCAGCAAAGCAGTGGTCCTTAATTGCCATTGATTCAAGTGTTGGCTTGTGCAAACTGAAGAAATGTACTTGAAATTTAACTATCAGTGGTATTGGTAACACATTTGGGAAAATTTTTCTTGTCAAACTTCTACATGAAGCAGCAGCAGTAATTTTTAGAAGTAGATGCATAGAAATCTGTGCGACACAAAGTCTGGTTTTGAAGGTGCTAAAGGTCAAAAGTGAATAGTCCCATTGATACTGAAGAAGGGAAGAAAACCTTGCTCTTAACTACTGTTTTTATTCCCTTTGTTAAGCAGTCAAAAAACAATAACTAATATGAGAACCCAACTTTTCCTCTCTTTATTTTAGATTTGGGAAAATTCCCTGCCAAAAAAAAAAATCCTGGAAAATTCACTAGTGTTTGTGTGAGTAAAAGGTTCCAACCTTTTATTATTAATTTGTAAGAACTATTTCATTCAGTTTTGTCCAAAAGAGTCAGAAATACTTTGCACAGAAATGTGCAGCATTTTAATGAAAGGGGTCAGAATCACTTTAATTTGAACTTTATCTGGTCTGGTTGCAGGTTTTATGACGTTTAGTATCTTTAAAAAAATGAGAATCAAAGTATCTGACTTCACATCAAAAAAAACTGCTTGTGGCTAAATAAAATCAGTTTCAGCTCTTGTGGCACCAAAAAATCATCGGCTGTTGAATTGGACCTAAGCCATCTTTTCAAACTTTCTGTGATCTTGCAGCAAAGGATAACGATGGATATATGGATTAGGGAACAGCATGTGATGGCACACTTGTAGTATTTGCTCTGATGTAAAAAGAAAACAAATTATTCCCTAAAATCAGAATAATTCAAAATTATTGGTATCATGCAGCCATGCCACTTGCAAAGTGAGCATTTCCCTGCCTCTCAAAGCTTGCTGTAACCTTGATCTGCTGTCTTCCTGCTGTTAATTGATTGCAACTCTACGTGTCTGATCAGGGCTAAAAGTTGTTCTGGATACGGATATCATACAACATATACTGTGCACGCTTGTGTGTATAGATATGTTTATACTGTATGCATGTACATATGTATGCATATTTGTGTGCTGGCCCCAAAATCACTCATAAAGCATCAGCCTTGAAGGCATATTCATCAAAATATTATGTAGATCTTTTGTTTTTTCCAGTTCCCTCAAAATGAGAGAATTTTTATACAGTCTTACATGGCAAATAGCCAAAAATTCTAATTTTTACTGTCACTCTTGCTGACTTTATTATCACTCACTCTTGGTGTGTGTATAAACACATATGTGTATGTATGTACATATTTGTGTATTTATACGCACAAGTATGTTTTTGTTGTACAGGTAATAAAGATGGGGGAAGGTTTTTCTGTTTTCTTAATAGGTGAAGAAATCTTGAAGACCAGAAATTGCAACTTACTGAATTTTAAATTAAAAAAAAAAAAAAAAAAAAAATTGTCCGGCTGTGGAAGATGGAGCCTCATTTTTGCAGCCACTTTGAATCACAAGTTCATCTTTAAATGCACTGGGGTTTTTTTGTTGGTTTTTTTTTGGTTTTTTTTTGAAGACCTAACTAACCCTGGCTGTCTCCAGTCTGGCAGTATTCAAATGGACTTGCTTCCTCCATTAGTTGTAAGATGTTTAAAAGCACATCCTATGTTTGAATTGTGGATGAGAGGTTCCCTTGGCAATGTGAGGAGGAAAATTCTTTCTACCCCTTTATTATTAATTCACGGATTCAGTGTTGGTTCGGCCTACAGGAGAAGTTAACTGGAAGTCTTTGAAGATCAATACCTTTGCTGAAGTTGTCCAGGTATGTGAACTTGAAGATCCATGGTGATTGGAAAATAATGTTTAATATGTCAATTGTATTTTATAAAAATTACTAGTGCCCACAGTTAATCATTGACTGATAAATCAAATGTATGACCAATTTTCTTAAGAAGTGACTCTCTCATTGGGCTTACAGCCACATGCAGTAGTGTTTTGTGTGCTCCAAGGCATGGAAGTATTACTAAGGGCACAGAAGAGAACGCTTGCTGACAAAACCCAGGCAGTTTTACAGAAGTTTGACTTAGTATTATGACAGTTTTTGTGACCAGCTGATTTCAAGACATTGCCCCCTTCAAGAGACTAATTTGATTAACAGATAACAGCGGTAAAAATACTTGTTACTTAATTACTTTTCACTTATTGATACCTTTCCTTAGGGTTACTTTTAAAAAGAAGATATTGTTCAAGCCAGTAGAAGACTTTCAGTCCAAAAAAGAGTGAAGTCAGCCCTTACCAAGAGTGGAGGGAAGTCCCTGTTGAGTGAACCGTTAGAACCTGAGCTTCTTCTAAGAATTTGTCCATTATGTCTAACCAAGGAGATGACTGCTACTTCTATTTCTATTCTACGTGTAACAAGGTATGTTTGGGTTTCTTTTGCCTTTTTATTTTTTTTTTTCCTTTTTAGTTTTTAAGAGAGGGGGAGGAGTGGGAGGAGACATACAGATTTCTGGTAACTTAATAAGCAGTTAGATTCTGCTTCCAGTTCTAATAGCATGGACATTTTTTTAGGCTGTACTGTTTTATTTTCCTTTTTGTTGATTTCATTTTGGTTACAGGGAGACAGCTGTTCCTTCCGCCACTGTGAAGCTGCTCTGGGGAATGAAACAGTCTGCACACTCTGGCAGGAGGGTCGCTGTTTCAGGAATATCTGCAGATTCAGACACATGGAAATTGATGTGAGTGTTTGCCTGAAGATGTGTTCTCAAACTAAATCACTGAAATTATTTTTCATTGCTGTAGGTGGACTGAATGTGCTTTTACATGATAGATTTACTTGCTATAAAATGATACTGGTTTCCATTACTGAGAGGGCAATGGGAGGAAGTTGGGGGAAGAAAAATCAATGTCTTGAGTATATCTCAGCAAGAAATTTTTGTGTTAGGTGCTGACGTTATTTTCTTAACAGAGGAAAAAGCAACCACATTGATCAGACTGCTTAAATGTGCAGGAGCAGGGTGGTAGTAAACAGCCTGCACTAGCCTCCTGAGGGCTAGGCTTCATAAGGGCCTGTCGGGTCTCTTCTGTCCTGGATTTCGTTGGATAACGTTGTTCTAACCTCTTGGGGTAGTACAGAGTGGGGAGAGAAAAGATGGAAAGGAACTAAGGCTCTGAAAGCTAAATTCAGATAAATTGAACCTAGGCCATTTAAAACATTTTTGCCTCTGAATAATCCCAAGGGATAACTAAGTTAGTTAAACTAACTTGTATTAGTTTAACCCACTTTGAACTGATGTGTGATAGTGCCTGTCTTCTCAAACTAAATGGTAGGAAAGCTAGATAATATGTAGGTGTTACAGCTCACCCAAACTTTGTGTACATGCCCTGAAATACTATATTTTAGTGATAAATCAACCTTTAGAGTGACATTTTAGCACTGCACTGCAGTAGTCTTATCTCTGGCATGACATGGAACTATGTCTCTTTGCAAATCTAAGGTGAGTGTTGCCATGAGCTTTTATTTCTTTCTATCTTCAGAAAAAACGCAGTGAGATTCCTTGCTACTGGGAGAATCAGCCAGGAGGCTGTCAAAAATCCAACTGTGCTTTTCACCACACAAAAGGACGTTATGTTGATGGACTCTTCTTACCACCTAGCAAAAGTAAGTTTCTTAGGTCCTTTTTCTTTAAGTGTTAAAGAATTAATTTTGAATATTACTAATGAGAGGGTATAATATCGTAGAACACATCAAGTAACTGTTCATTTATGAGTGCAGGGAGAAGGCTGCAGTCATAGTCTCACAGCTAAACTGAATGTAATTCTGGTATTTATTTCTTTCTTTTGCACTCAGCTTCTGTGTCCTTGGTGTGGTCTTTGCCTTTCAGGTTGCTTTCCCCTCTTTTAATCCTTTCTGGGTGATAGGGTGGTGAGGGAAGCCATTGTTCAAGGTGTAACCAGGGGTGGGGAATGGGACATTCAGTAGCCAAGTGGGTTATCTACCTTATCTACGCAGTGAGTGCAACGTTGGGGTCAAAGTTTTAAATGGCCAAATTACAAATGATCCTCCTCTTCCTCTAGCTACACTTCCAAGTCCACCTGAGTCTGCAGAAGATGATGTGAAAATGGCTCAGATGTCACTGCAGCAAAACAAACTTTCTGTCCAGTCAAATCCCTCTCCGCAGCTGAGGGGGGTGATGAAAGTGGAAAACTCTGAAAATGTCCCAAGTCCTACACATCCTCCAGTTGTAATCAATGCTGCGGATGATGACGAAGATGATGATGGTGAGCATTTTTTACTTACTGATGGCATTTCTACTGTAAGTGAAGGTATGAATCACGGCAGACTTGAATTGTGTAGTGCTTAAAGCTACAGGCAAGAGTCTGGAGTCCTAATTATTTTTTTCCCAGTATAGCTCTTTTTTATTATATGAGTTTGTCAACTCAATTTAGCTGTTTGAAAAAAAAAATCCTTCTATAAACGATTGTTTATGTTTGTAGTTAAGAATACAAACAGCATATGAACCATGGACTGAAATGTCATGTCATTGTATGAGCTACATAAACATGAAAAATCCTGTCTAATCCGTGCTGCATAACTGAACAGGTGTATTTTTTCCTTTCAGACCAGCTTTCTGAAGAAGGAGATGAAACTAAAACACCTGTCCAGCAACCAGCGACAGAAGCCCATAATGGTTTGCGGATAATTTCCACTAGGAAATCCAATGCTAATACAAAGCAAGGTATTCTAACAGCTGTAGTAGGGTGGATTGGAAGGAGAATTTGACAATTAACTCAAAAGCAGCATGTTCTAAAAATACAATACAACATAGGGTAGCTGGATGGAGTCAGTTATTTCCATGAGCTCATTCCTATCTAACAGTGTCATATGTCCCTTGGGTCAGACAGGTAAACTCCTCTTTGTTTACTTTTCTAGAAGAAAATTGAGCCACAGAGTGGAGTTCAAATGCCTGTAGATGGGTCCTTTCAAACTTTGTGGAAAGCTGTATCTAATGATACAGGAATCTTGTATCACGTAGGTGGATTACAATGCTTAAAACTATAGGTTTTACCCTGTAGGATGGGAGGAGCGGTGAAGAAAGTACCAGTTGCTTACCAAAATATCATCTGTTCTATGGCTTTTTTTACTTGTGGGGAGTGTTGACAGGGTTTATTTGAAATACTTTGGAAACATTCCGAGTTGTAAGAAGCATGAGGATCTGTGCTCTTCAACATGTGCCTTTAAGCCTCAGTTTCATTAATTGTTTTGTGTTTTCAGATGACAATTTAGATTTTGGAATAAAAACACTTGAAGAAATCAAATTGAAGAAACTAAAGGAAAAAACAAAAAAACAAGGTGGTAAGTTAATATACCCTACTTTCTTATCCTGCCTTCTGTTCACCTTCATCTTTTTTATTTTTTTTAATCCTTCTGCTATTACATGGATAACTGGCTATGCGTTGGTGAATAGAATTATTTGCAAAAGAAAGGAAATTTTTTTGCGCTATTGGGTTCAGACTGGGAGATGATTGCAGCTGAGAGCTGCTTGAGGGACAGACTTCCATGTTTAGCAGGGGTCCTTGAGCTACTTTTGCATGCAACCTGTTTTCTTAAACTCAAAGAGCTGGTGTTCTAGATTGGAATTCCAAGGGCAAATCAGAGGGAGATTGCTCATCTCTCTTATTTACATGCACTGATTATTGTATGTTTGACAGTAATGAGTAACTAATGTTTTTGGTCTTTGTGATAGTTCTTCTGTTTTGTTTGGTTGGGGGTTTTTTCCTAAACATCCGTACGTTTTGCTTCCTCTTACCAGAAGGTCCTTCAGGAGTTTCTGTTCATCCACTCCAATCTCAGACTGTTCCTGTGCCAGAAAAGGAGAATGTACGGACCGTAGTGAGAACTGTGACTCTGTCTACAAAGCAAGGTAATGGTGAATACTATTGTTTCCATTTCCTGGCTCCTAGACCTAAAGGTTAAGTAATAAGATAATTCAGGCATGTTGGTCTGCTGGTCCTGCCTTTTCTAATTAAAACCATGCTTTTATGCTTGAAGTCCCTGGTTGTATTGGAAAGACTTGTCATTTGTAGGTGCTCAGTTTGTTGTATTGCAATAAAAGATCAAGAAGTGTTTTTTATCAGCCTGATGTTAAGCCATAGCTAATCATATATTATCACCATCCTACAGGCTCTCAAATGTGCTTAATTTGACTTTTGTGTTCCTGAAGTTGAGTGAAATTTGTGAATGAGCTACTGTGTTGGCAGCGTGTGACAGAATTAGTGTTTGGGTTAAGTGCAGTAGCAGCAGAGAGAGAGGCTAATGTCAAAACAAGTGTCAGTATGCGAATAAGGGGATAACTGAAAAATGCGAGTAATGAAAGGGAAGACCTATGGAAGATGGTATTATACAAATAGCCAATTTTTGAAGCATTGAAGAGGCTGCAAGTGGCATTTGTGGACAGTAGTGTGATATGAATCTGTGTATAAATGGTGGTGATCTGCACAAATTCCTTTTAAAGGCAAAAAAGGTATAGAACTACTTCTGCTTACCATTGTTCATTTATGTGGTTTGGCTACCAAAAAAGTATCTTTTTTGGGACGTGGGCTTGAAGGACAGTGCTTTTACTGGCTACTGGTTTCTGTGTGCTAAAGAGATTATAATTTGTTTTAGGGGAGGAGCCTGTGATTCAACTGAATCTTGCCGAGAGACTCGGAAAACGGCAAACCTCCATAGGTAAGAGTTTGTTGTGAGCTGTTGTTTGGGTGCCCGCATCTAAACATGAGTGTATTTAAAGGTATTTTTGCTGTGTGCAGGAGGAAAATGAATGTATTGACTGCAGAAATGGCAAATTTTATTAGCAACTGGAAGGCAAATATAAGAAAATATACTTGGAAGAATTGACATTTGTGGCTGACTGTTCTGAAATCTTCCTCCAGAGGAGTGTTCTTAAAGTATTTCTTATTTTCTCTCTGAAGCTGGTAAAAGTGTCCTTCCACTAAAGCGCAACCTTGCTGAAAGGCTGGGGAAGAAGATAGAGATTCTGGAGAATGCTGACAAAGCACCGAAGAGAGGTACAGCTACTAAACAGATACCTGGATTTGATGCACAGATTTTCTATTTAGGTTTTCTGTTTGCGCTTTCTCCTAATGATTCCTTTTGCATGTTGGTTGAGGGCTCAAGGTGACTTTGAATCCCAGTGAAGAATCCCCTGTCTCATTTCGAAATGTGAACACAAAATTGAGATTTATGCAGTCTCCCTCACTTTTTCTGTTCTGTCTTGTAGTTCAAGTCCCCAAGTCCCTGAAGGAGAGGCTTGGATTGCCTTCTGAACAGACCAGTACAGAAACAGGTAATGACTAGATATTAAATATGCCTTCCCCTATTTTCTTTCCATGAACTTCTATATAGCCCTAAAAGTTAATTTAAAAAAAACTGCCTGATTCCTCTTGCTTGAGTGCTGAAGCTGTCGTGATGGCCATGGTCAGAAATCTGGCTCTAGGTGTGTTTGTCTTTTCCACTTGTGCCTCATCAGGGTTTCATGCTCCTGCTGTGAACTATCAAAAGCTGCAGTGTGCTTGTGCACAAGTAGAATAGAACCACTGCCAGGACCAGGAGTTTGAGATGCTAATGGAGAGACACAGTCTGAAAGTAACAAAATAAAATAGACTAATGTTTTTTTGTGTAGCAACTCTCTCTGGATAGCACTGGTCTTCAAAATACAAGTGGCTTAAAGGAGGAGGAGAATGATACTGTCCTAAGATGCATTCTTGGGAACACTCAAATCTGGTTTCCCTTGGTACTGTGACAGATTTTGGAGACTTTAAATATTGTTGGACTCTCCTTAAATGTTGGTGCTTCTCTTTTTTTGGTGATGACAGAGAAGGCTGCTAAGCCAACAGGAGAGATCCATGTGAAAACACTAGAGGAAATTCGCCTTGAGAGAGCCAATCAGAGACGAGGAGACCCTCTAGCTAAACCCCAGACTGAAGGACGTTGTAAAACAGAAGATCCCAGCTCGGGGGCAAGACCTTCCCCTGCAGTTCGCATCAAAACTTTCTCAGGAGTCCTGGCTGGAAAAAAACACAAGCGATTGGAAGAAGAGAAGCAAAAACCAGAAGAGTTTCCTCCCAAGAAAAAAGTTGAGAGTGAGCCCAAGAAGCAGACCATACTTGCTCCATCTGTGGCCAGCAAAGTGCAGCTGGCAGAGCCAGCAGGTAAAGCCAAGCCAGCAGAAGTGCGTATTAAAACCTTGGAAGAAATCAAGCAGGAGAAAGCTCTGCGGATGCAGCAGACTGGAGAAAATGTGCCAGCTCCACCAGCACAACCTGAATCTGCCCCGACAGGGAGGAGATTGTTACGGATCACAAAGCTGATAGGTAAAAGATGATTTGGTACCTGTCCTGATGAAGTGCTTCCCCTATCAAGGAAATTCAGTTTGCTCAGGATTTGCTTTGCGTTTTCCTTCTATGTATACTAGAAGATAAAAGAGTTTAAGGCTACAAAGTCAGAAGGCAAGCAAGTGGTAGAATGTACAACCATGTTGTTTTCCATTAATTGCATGATAGTGTTCTGTATTTGCCACCCGAAAATTCATTCATTGCGGAGCTTTGTAGTCTAATTTCTCTCTTCTGTTTTTTCTGCCATCTGCGATATGGGATCTTCCCTGTGCTGAATCCAAGTTTACCTTCCTCTTTGGCATATGTGTTAACTTAGTTATTGATGTATATGTGTTTGCGAAGCATGTTGTCAGCTTTGTAGTGTGAGGGCCAGTTTTTGTTAAAAATGACAGAGCATTAAAGATCTCATCGTTAATATTATATGAGCCATGTAAAAAGAGACTGTGATTGAGGGAGAGAGAGCTTGAATGCTGGATGGGTTGCTTACTGTAGCCTTTCCCTCTGTCCCATTATTAGACATGAGGAAATAAACATGTCAAGGAAACAGAGGTAAACAGCTTTCTTTATTTCAGCTGTTGACAAAATGATAATTTTTTTTCTTGTTTTAAAGCACCTGGAAGAGAAGAAAAGAAGATAGTGGAATTGAGCAAGTCTTCTCCCAAAGCTGTCTCTGCGCCTGCAGAGGTGAGTCCTTTGTGAAGACATACGTGTATTCATTTTGATAAATTTGGTTACGTTTGATTTGTAACTCACTGCATGCTCCCAGTTTGAGAGTGTTCCTACCTTTCTGCATTTGGTACATGCCGCAGTGAATCCTAAGTCCTGTCACTTTTCAATAGCATTTCCAGACAGCATTGTAATCCTCAGGTTTTGAATTAATCTGATCATACCTGACAATGAATAAGAAACCCGATTAGCAACAGATGAAAATCTGTGAGGTTAATGTGGAGGGAATTTTTTTGTTCTCAGTGACTTTATCAGTCAGACTTGAAGGATATCTTAAAATCCTGAGGTAGGTATTTTAATAGAAAAGGCTGGAGCTTTGTATTAGAGGAAATCAGTCTGTTGGTGAATACTGTACTGAGAAGCTTGTATGACTTTCTGTTGTTTAAAAAGAATGTAATAGATTACAGCCAGAGTCGTCTGCTGTATTAAAGAAGCATGCTGTGTTGGGAATTGCAGGCTTGTGAAACAGTATTTCCATAGCAAAGCATGACTCTTGTTACAGGCAACATTTCATGGAAAAAATGTCGGATCTGAATGGTATTAATATGCCTTGTTCCACGTGGAGCCATTTTGGAGGGATTGCCACTCAGATTCTTGTAACGAAATCTCCGTAGGTTTTTGTCCTATTAGTCCTTTTGTGTCTTTCTAGTCCTCTGATCAGAGCGCAACTAATTCTAAAGTTCAAGTGAAGAACCTTGAAGAAATAACGAGGGAGAAACGGCAACTGAAACGACGCCAAGAAGAGAAGCTTCAGAAGGAAGCAGCTGCTGTGCCATCTCCTGTTGAAAAAGCAATCAAGGATAAAACTCCAGCATCAGGGAGTCCTGAATCCACCATGGTTTCAGGGTCAGCTTATCAACTTGCAAAGAGGATATTGGTGAAATCTCCGGAAGATGGGGTTGAAAGCCCAGGAAAGGATGCTGCTGTATCACCAGGGAAACAGGCAGCTCAACTTCTGGAACGGAAAGCTGAAAGTAAGTGTTGACTGATGTTTAAGAGTTAGTTTAGTTTTGAAAGAAAGGTGGAAGATAACAATTTTCATGTTGTAACTCTGGCTCCTTTTTGTAGCAACTTTCCTCCTTTTTATGGCTTGTTGGTAAACAGAGTTTTCTATGTGGAGGATACTGCTGAGAATCTGGGAAAAGGCAGTGTAATTATGCTGCCCAAATATATTTAACTAGAAGGATTATGAGACTGTTAAGAGAACCTGTGGTGTTTTTTTCCTAAGGCAGAACAAGACTATCAGTTCTCTCTTCCTTTTACTCTAGCCAAACCTAAGGTGTGCCTGAAGCCTTTGGATGGGAAAGCCACCTCCCCCACAAAGCAGACACTGAAACGTAAGGCAGCTGAGAGTCATCCCTCTGCTGTGGCGGCTGTGAAACCATTGAGTACCACCGGTGGTGATACGAAGGAGCCTTCAGCTAAAAAAGCAGCTGTGGTAAGGACAGCAGCTGAGGGAGTGCTGGGTCCTGAGTAAAATTCATGCCCAAGTTTTATCCTTCTCTTGGAGAAAAGATGGAAAACTGAAATGTTCCACAGGTCTCTGTTCCCTTTTAAATCCAGAAGCGGTCTGCAGGATGGTTGTAGTACCTTTCTGCTTTTTCTTAGATGAATGGCAGTGTTTACGTAATACTCTGCTATGATTTCTCTGTGGTGTGAAGGATTTTGTCCATTAATGCTGTGTTCTTAAAAAAGACACAAGGTCATTAGTAAACTTCAAGTGAATGCTAACTTCTCTTCAGGAGTGCCCTGGTTCTGTATGGTGGTTAAGGCTCAGCAATGCCAGAGGGGAAGCAGTGGAGGAAGAATCTACTAAGAAGTCTTTTACCTGCGTATCGTAAAAACCATCTTGCTTCTTTCTAGGCTGTTGTTCCTGCTTTGCCAGAGGACAGCCTGGTCTCCATACCTGGGAGAGAAAAACCCCAAACCAGGTAACAACCACAACTTGTTCTTTTTCTTGGTCAATGTATCTTTCACATGAAACGTAAGTTTTATCACAAGTGGAAAAATGAGAGTTTTGAGATAATTAATGTCAAAATTCAACAAAAGAACAATTCATCTAAAATAATATTCTAGCAGCTAGCAGGAATGCTTATTTAGATTCTTTTCTTAAAACGCTGCAAGTTGGTGCAGCTCTTCAGTGACTTCTTGGGTTTTCTGAATGCCTGCGTGAAGATGGGGTGAAGTTGGAGATGGGTCAGGATGGAGAACGGCCTCTTTCTTTTAGTTCCTTGTGAAATAGCAAATGACAAGTGGTGCCTCATGCCTTTTGTTGTGATGGCATTCTGGAGGACCAAACATAAACCTTGTCAAGACTGTTGGGAGAGCACAGAGAGGTGGTAGGTGAAGATCAGCTTCCTGTACTTGGGAGCAAACTGCTGAGCATGTTGTGGGGAAAGTAACTAAATTAGCAAATAGGTGTTTGCAGAGGTTGGCCTCTTAACCTTTTTACAGTCACATTAGTAAAGGTGGCAAAGTATCTCTAGCTACAAAAATTCAACCTTCTTTGCCAGACCCCAGATGCTCTGTCTTCACAAATAAATCCCCAACTGAAAAAAATATACCTGTTAATGTGTTGGCCTCTCAAAGTAGCCCCAGGTTAATTGAGTAACAATCCCTGTGTAAGGTTGAGGTGTTGGAGGGATTAACTGCAGTTTAAGAGCAAACATCTCTCTGGTTAAGGAATGTCATGCGCTGACTTGCTCTCTTTCTTGTTCTTCCAAGTCCTGAACTGCATATTGGAAGCCAGGCCGACTCTGTGGCGCAGTCAGAGGTCTCAAGCTCAACTTCAGCTTCTTCACAAGTAGCAGCAAAGACACGCCGGTTGAGCTCCACAGGAGCTGGGAAGGCACCCTTATCTGTAGAAGATGACTTCGAGAAGCTTATTTGGGAAATCTCAGGAGGCAAACTGGAAGCAGAAATTGACCTGGACCCAGGGAAGGATGAGGATGACCTCCTCCTGGAACTTTCTGAAATGATTGACAGCTGAACTGCGTAGTCTTAAGGTTAAAAAAAAAAAAATAATAATTAAACTGTCTTTTGTTGGATACCTGGAGGTGATCCTTTTTCTAGCTGAGGCTTTGCAATGAGTTTTAAAGCACAGTTGAACTGGTAGAAATTGGCAATATCTGCACTCAGTTGTCCTAAATTTCCCTGCTGGTCAGAGTCAAGGTCCTGCACATCCATTCTGTAACTGTCGGTGGCTACCTTTGGCATTAAGAGGACAAAGCACTTGTTGATTTTGGGACAGAGACATGCCCCTCTACGAACTGTGGTGGTTGTGAACTGATCTGCTGATTCAGTGGTGTTCTGAAGGCTTAAACTTAAAGCTTCTTCCTTCCTTCCCCCTTGGCAAAACTCGACGTTCAGCGCGTTTCAAAGCTTTGGTATTCTGATTTATTGGACAGTTGATACTGAAGGCCTGGAGTTACTATGTCAACTCTTGAGTTTTATTTATGTATGCTATCATTTTGACTTTTAATCTTTTACAGTAACTTAATGAAAATGTCAGGGTGGGAGGGAGCGGAATAATTACTCTGGTATCTTGGACCAAACGTGCTGCCAAGGGTGGTGGTTGGGGTCTGTCCATCCAGCCTTACTCTGAATTATCAGGGACGATCCAGTGCCGGGGCGAAAAGCAGCAGCTCAACAGTACCACTGGAATACCCCCTCCCGTGTTGATGTACCAAAGCTTGGGGAGGTTTGGATGCTTTTTGCTGATGTGAATAGGATTCTGGTGGGGGTAGTCAGGATTCCTCTCGTAGTCCGCAGTAAATTGGTAAACTAAGAACTGGTTTAAGTGCCTCTTGGTTCCAAGAATCGCTCTCCTGAGCTGCCAGCTCTTCTTCTGCCAGGAAGTGGCGGCTGCTCGGACTCGTCTTCAGACACTTTGTCCCATTGGCACCGACTCAGAGGGGAGCATGTGCCCGGGCTGGCGATCTTGGAACCGCAGGACCAACCACGCTCTCCTTTTTGGGCATTCCCGGGGGATTCTCCCCAGCCCCACCGCTGCGGCTGGAGGTGGTGGGTCTGCCTCGGCTGTCCACAGGCAGTCTGAAAAAACTGAAAACAGCCTGCAGAAAACAGCCGGGACTGGGGTGTATTGTGTACCCTGCCACCAGTGATCGTTTTCCCTAGCATATATATTTTGAATTATTTTCTTAAATTTTTTTGAAGAACTTCAGTCTCTCCCTGCTCTGATTCGTGAAGGTGTAGGGGCCCTCAGGCATTTGCTGCTGGCAGAGGAAAATTTGGTAGTTTGAGTTGATTGTAAATACTTTCTCTTTGGAAGAAAACACTTTGTGTGCTTTGATCATCCACTGTGATGTCTTAGTTCCCAGCGGAAAGGTTTGAAGACAGGCTTTGGTGTACGCCGTGGTTTCTGTAAATATTTTATTCTTCCATTTTATATTTGTATTCTATTTAAGGTATTGTATTAAACGTAGTCTGGCCTCCTCCGCCTTCACCGGTAGTTGAACTGTTCCACATGACAGCAGTTAGCAGTGTTTTTAAATAAAACTGCCATAGGTAAGGTGTGGGTGCCTGGTCTGTCTGGGGGGCGCGGAGCAGTAGAGACGGCGGTCCTCCCAGCTTCCTAGAGCGGCCGGGTCCGCCAGCATCCCACAGTTCCTTGCGCGTTCCCGGCGGCGGGGGCGGCGGGAA
>VYXH01007219.1:21117-32355 GCA_013397275.1 Burhinus bistriatus | reverse complement strand
TGCCGGCACTCAGCTATCATCTGTCACAACCAAAAATCGAGCTGACGGTAGTTTTAGATACCAGTTCACCATACCCAAATGGCTGTTTTGTAGAAACAGAGCTCGCTCTTTCTTAAAAAGCGAATGATTGAGACCTGCTTCTGCGCTAATGATGGCACAGGTTCCGTCAGACGGAGCTCTCTACCATGCGGCGTTTTGGTTTGAGACCATGGCGCTGATTGTGGCAGGCAGGTGAGAGCCCACTCAGATCCAGGTGTGGCTCTGCAGTGTTTGATTTTTTTTTTTTTTCTTTGTTTCTTTCTTAAAAGTGTTAGCACCTTTAACAGCACTGGAAGGTGCTTTGAGTAAATATTTGTCCCTTTTCTCTGCCTGTGGTTTTGTGGTTCTCGGAAAAAGGCTGCATTTCTTCCCTTTTGTACTTGGGAATTGCTTGTCCTGGCCCAGCGCAGTCCTTTTGCGGGATGAGCCTCCCCGTGCCTGTGAAAGAGCCTCCCGAGGAGAGAGGCAGAGTGGTCCTGACTTTCCAGAGGGGAATAGTTTCTCCATGTTTTTTTGGTAGGATGCAATGATTTCTAGGACAATTTTATATATGCTTGAACCTAAACCTCTGAGCCAGCCAGCTGCCTGCAGGTTGGTGCCCTTCCTGGCTCTTGAAAAGCGTCATTGCGCTTTTGCTCAGGCTGCGGGGGATGCAGTGGGCTCCGTCCTCGGGCAGGACATGGGTCTGTGTTGGCAGGAGCACCGCAGACGGGGGCAGGCACCTTGTGTAGCCGGTGGCTGCTTGCTGAGCGTGGGCTACCTTCAGCCTTTACTGTCTTTGCAGGCCTGTAACCTTCTGCGTGCCTAAAATAAGTAAAGAGGAACATGGGACGTGTAGCGGTGTGGGCTGTACGAGGGGAAAATCACCTTTCCCTCCATCGCACTCTGGCACCGCCCTTGATCCCACAGAGCTCCCTTCTCCCAAAGCCTCGCCACCCCGTGCTTCAGTGCGCATTATCTGGGAACTTATTTCAAGTGCTGGTATGTTTTAAGGATTGTGTGCCTAAAAATAATAGTATCAAGCAGACAACAGTGGAAGGTCAAGGACTCGAATGGCTCAGAAGCTGTCCCCTTAGGGCAGCATCTGAACATGGAAAACTTGTGTGGAGGGTCGAGGCAGGAGCTGGGGGAGAGCAGCCTTAAAGCACTGTAGTGCTTTCCTAAGTTCCCTGCCCGTTCTTGTGCCAGTCCTGCAATGGGGATGGAACTATTTGGGATTGTTTTTGCCGTTTTTTCTCCGTGGGCAATAAAACCGATCCCCTCTTTGGCTGAAGACGGGGTTGGGTACCCATCACGAGCAGATAGGATGCCATGGGGAGAGGAGTTTGCTGGGCAACCGTTTTGCCCTTCTTCCCCCCGCCAAGCCCTTGCAGAAGGGCTCTCGTCGCACACAATGCCAAAAACTGGCTCCAGCAGGTTTTGTTCGTGGCAGTACCCTCCGTTGGCAGCCCACACACAAGGTGCCCAGCATGGCTGCCCCCCCGTCGTGCCTTTTCACATTCATACCCACCAGGGGCATCATTACTATTGTTTGTAACATCTCTTGGAAAAATGAGTCATGGGCATTTTGCCTGCCCTCAGCAGGGAAACTCTGCCACATTAGCAGCAGCAACGCCCGCCCCCCCCCGCGCCGCTGCCTCGCATACCAGCAGGCCCCTTCGTGCAAGGAGCCGGACTTGCTTCGCTGAAGTTGGGTCGATATTGCCGCTTTTCTTGCCAGCGGTAACCTGGGCTTTGGGGAGGGTGTTGTTCCCTGATTCCCCACGCACAAAAGCCTGGACGGAGTTCAGCTCAAGGTTGGTGTAGCAAATTCCGTCACCCGAAAGACAGCCTTTGTTCCTGCAGGTCTTTTTCCCCTCCCGTGCCTGGAGCTGCAATATTTAAGCCTGGTTTTGCTGCACTTGTCTTTGGGCCGTGCTCCTGCCCAGCACAGCCTCACGGTGGGTAATGTTTTTTGGGCTTCTCCCGCAACGATACCAGTGTGTCTGCAGCAGAGATAGAGATGGTTATTTACAGCTCTGCTCCATGGGGCAGGCTGTCATCTAACTGCAGGATTTGGGGTATAGATATGGTAAAACAAAGCCGCGAGATAGCTTCAGGTTTGAGCAGTTTATTTTACGCACACGTGAGTATTTACTAAGACCCAGGACGCTCGGGTCCTATTCCAGGTTTTGCCCATCTCACCAGAAAAGCCGTATGGGATCAGATTTGCAGAAGGGCTTGCCTTGTTGGAAGGGCCAGAGCTTCAAAAGCAAACCGAGCTTTCCTGTGGGTCCAGCCCTGATTCTGGCTGCTGCTTTTCAGAATTTTCCCTTATCTGCTATTCTTCAGTCTCTTGTCTGCGAAATAGGAGCAATATCTAATAGTCCCCTGGGGGGGTGATGGCTGATGGAGTGGTGTGATGTCCTCAGCTGAGTGGAACAGCGCTGCGCACCGACCTGCTGTCTCTGTGGCTCTCCTGCTGCCAGACAATCTGGTTCGTAAATAAATCTGAGTTTTCCGGGGACGCTTCTCTCCTTCCCTGTGCTCCCTGTTGGGTGGGTTAGGAGTTGAGGAGAATATTCAGGTGGTCGTTTTTCACCTTGTAAACTGAGCTAGAAGTAGGCCAGGTCCAGCTGGTGAGGGATCTTAAAGGATTGCTGGACCTCAGTTGCATTTTGTACATTAGGATGCTACAAAATAGAGGGGGTTTGACCAACTGCCGCACCCCGAGCACTTGAGCCGGACACCGGGGTCCCCCGCTACACGGGGACACCCGGCGTGCCTGACCGTGGTTTGTGGCACCTGCAGAGCTGCTCTCTGCCCCTCGAGCGCTTGTCACCCTACGGAGCTGCTCTCGGGGCCCCCTCCGCCTTGCCACGTGCAGGTGTCGGGGGGGGACAGGAGGGCAGCGCCAACGGGAGCCACGCTTTGGTGGAGATGGGCTGTCGAGTTAGCAGTACAGCAGGTACCAGCATCCGCTCTTGAAAAGGCTTTGTTCTCAGCTGGGGCACGGCAAGACCGTATTGCACCACTGCCTCCTCTCCAAAGTACAGTGTTTTGGAGCCCATCCCTTTATCGTAAATCAACAACAGAGCTAATATTCATACCGAGGAAGTGAGATAATATCAGAGCCCAAGGTGGGCTCTGCAGTGGGTGCACGAGACATGCACAAGTTTCAGGGGAGAGGGAAAGGGGGGCTGCGGTAGGAGGGAGTTCTTTATCTGAGAGGAAATTGCACTATTCAGGGGGGAGAGAGAGTGTGTGTGTCTATATGTGTGTGCGTGCACATTTGTGTAAATAACACTTGCCAGGAGCATGAAAGAGCCCCCGGAGCAGGACAGGCTTGCTGCCAGCTCCCGCCAGCACCTGGGCTGGGGTTGGCACGTGTCAAAGACAGGCTGATCCATGTGCGCCCAGGCTGGGGTCGGTGCGACCCCCATGGGGAGCTGGCCACTGCCACCTCCCTGGGTTGGTGGCTTGAGAGGATGAGAGCAAGTCCCCAGGAGACCTAGAGATCACGGTAGAAGCAGCCAAAGCAGCATCAGAGCTCCCGGAGCCGCGGGGCGCAGTCCGCAGGGGATGGGTCCGCTTGGTACCCGGCGTGCTTGGCCTCTGCAGGCTGCGGCCAGGCTCCTTGAGGGAGGAACATCCCCTTGCTCCACGGCGGAGATGCGAGACCCTGGGGAGCAGAGGGGTTTGGTTAGAGGCATGCAGTGCAGCAGTGCCAAGATCCAGCATCTCTTATCACACTTTACCTATTTTTCCTAAATAGCTTCTATTGATCCCCGAACAAATCCCTCGGTGCTTTTTCCAGAAATTAATCTTAGAGGCATTTGAGAGGCAAGGTCCACCCTCATATTCTGATTAGAAGCAGTGGGAATTCCCAGGATCAAGACATAAACAAACAAACCAACCCAGGTTGAATTTATACCTTTATTAGCCGCAGTTGCTTCCCTCTCTTTGAAAAAACCAAACCCTGTTATTTGTTCTTGTGAAGCTGAGCTTGGGCTGGGGCTACCAACAGCCTGGGCTGCGCTTTTCCCCCTACAAGGGTGACAAGACAGGGGGGTCGGCTGGTGGCCAGGCAGCACCAAGGTGCATTTGGGCAGTGGGGAAAGATGCTCGGCGGCAGCTGATCTGAGCCCAGACCTTGCGCAGCCTCTCAGCCCTCCGGCGAGAGGGCTGCGGTCCAGGGAGCAGGGGGAGCGGTGGGGCACCAGACTGTGCGAGCCAGGTCATCTGGGACCTCTCTGCGGGTTATCCAGGAGGGTGGCCGGACCCCTGGGGAGGGGGGGGCTCCGCTGGGTCTGAGCCCAGCTCCCTGCTTGGTGGTGGGGCACGGTAGCAAAGCTGTCCCAGGCTTGATTGAGTTTCTGTGGGGTGGGCGTCCCCTTCCCCCGGCTGAGCTTGCCCAGCGCTGCTTTGCCCGGCTCCAGCCCCCTCCCGGGGCTCAGCCTGGGCTCCTTGGATGAGTTATTCCCTTCCCAGCTGTTGTGAGCAGCCTCATGCTGAGGGTGTCTCTGGGGAAAGTGTATCTCTTTCCTGCTCCATCAGTCTCCCAGCCCACCTCCGGCACCACCTGATGTGCCGGGGCAGTGGCAAGCTCCAGGGGGACTCAGCTGTGGGCTGGAGACGGCTCCCTGCTCCTTCCCTCTCCCCCAGGTTTTGCTTAGCACCCAGATTTATTTTTACATAGGAAGGAGCTGTGCAAATAAGTTCTGGGCTTTGGGTGCTGCGCAGACAGTGGAGGGAAGACCCGGGGCTGCGTCGTCCTTTCCCAAGTCCAGGATGGTACCAGGTACCTTTTCCTTGGTACTGACGGAGGAGTCGGGCTTTGCAGCAGACAACAGCAAACGCCCCTTGCTCTGTGCGCCTGGGGGATGTCAGTCTTCAAGGGATGCTGTGGGATGGGAGGAGGCAGCAAAAACATAGGGATGTTGCAAGGTGGCCACAGTTCACCTCCTGCGAGTATAGAGAGGGGACACTAGAAAATGCCACTGGGAAGGCAGCGGGACCACAGTCCCGACCAGTGCGGCTGGAGCCTGGGCACCTCCCCGGGCTGCCGGCCACCAGCAGCAGCGTGGCAGCTCCATCCTGCTCTGCTACAGAGGTGGATGGCTCCTGGCAGCAGATGGGGCTTCGGCTCCCACTGTAAATGCTGGGTGGGTTTTTTCCCCCCTTGCCCTGGCGCAGGTTTGCTGGAGTCCGTAGGGATGGAGAGAGCGACCTCAGCCGCTCCGGGGTGAACCCTCCCTGCTCTTGCCCCCATCTCCGTGGGGGTTCTCTGCGTGCTCCCCACTCGGGTGGGTGGTCCTGGTGCCTCTGCCCGTGCTGTGCCGGGCCGTGCCCTGGCCTGCGTGGGCACAGGCGGGCTGCAGTGTGTCGTGCCATTTTAGGAAGGGTGGTGGGGAGGGGGTGGGGAAGGAAACATGCCTGCCTCGTTATTTAGTGTCCCACACACGGAGCCTGCCTGGCCCTCGGGAAACCTCCATCCACTGCGCGGCTGGGATCTGCAGCGAAAGCAAACAATGGGATCCCCAGAGACAACAATGCCCCATTGTCCTTTGAAGCCATAACAATGAAACAATAGACCACAGTCTGCTCCCTTTATTCCCAGGCACGCCCCCCCCGCAGCCCCGTCCTGTGGCCCCGGGGCCGTCTGCATTCGGGGGCTCACACCGTCCCCGAGGACCCGCTGCTGCTGCTTGCTGTCCCCCCATCCCACTTGCACGGCTCCCATCCCTCGCTGGCGGGGTGAGTCTCGGGGGTCCCCATGGCCTCCCGGTCCGTGTGGGTTGTGCCTGAGAGAAGAAGGAGGTGGCTTCTAGCAGGCTTTGATCCTCGGGGTTTCATCAGCGGCAGGGATGGAAAAGTCCCATTAGGTCATGCGGTCCGTGCCCTGGAGAACAGCGGGGCTTTGTTGTCTCTGGGGATGGCCACTTGTCAGCTCTCGCCAGCACGGCACTCCCTGAAGGTTTCCTGGTATATCCTCCTCCTCGTGGGGTTAGAAACAACCCCAGCGGCTGTGCCCACCCTGGTCGCTGCAGACACCCCCAAATGTCCCACAGGAGCAGTGTGGGCCTGGGGAGGAGGCAGGAGGGGATGGTGTGCAAAGCGTCCCCACCATCCTGGGGTACCTCGGGAGCCTCAGAGCTACTTTCCCGCTGCCTCTGCTCTATCTCCTGAGCGCATCCAGCCATCCCCAAGGATCAAGTCCTCAGCTGCTCTTTGCATCCCTGTCGTTCCCGGAAGCTGCTGGGGGCTGTCTTGGAGCAGAGGGGTGAATCCCCTCTCTGCTTTGCCAGGTGGGTGGCAGCAGCCCTGGGCACTGCTGGCTGGCAGCGTGGGGGTGGGTTCCCACCCTGCAGCCCCAAGGGTCCCTCTTGGCAGGCACCCAGATGCCATGCAGCATGGGGGAGACACTGGGGGGTGGGGGGCACTGGGCAGTGGGAATGCTGCTGCAAGGCAGCCTTGGTATTCCCTGCCATTGAATGCTCTCCTCGTCCCTTTGCCGTCTCCTGAAAAGCAGGGATGGGGAAGAGCCAAGTTTGTATTAACCAGGGACCACCATTGCCAGGGTGAGGACTGCATGGCCGGGCCTGGATCCAATGTGGATAAGAGCCCAGCTCCCCATCCTGGGGCTGGGAGTCAGAGCAGGCGGCGTGCTGGACCTGGGCACCTCTCGGTGCCTCTGCTTCCCCAGCTGTGCGTGTGGCTGTACCGCACGTCACCGTCGTGTCTGTCTCAGCATCCTCCGCTCGTCTGCTGAGAGCGGGCCAGCAGTGAGCTGGGGCCCGAATCTGTCCTTTTCCCGGTGCTCGTTTGTCACGGAGGGAGAGAACCCGGTGCCAGGCTCGGGGACACGGGGACCCTGGTGTCCCCAAAGGCCACCGCCAGCCACCTCCTGCGCCTCGTGGGAGCTCCCGGAGGCCCCCGCTCCTCCCGGTTACCTATGGGCAGACAAACCCACCTGAATAGGTAATGAATGGAGGAGAGAAAAGAGCCCGGAGTACATTGTGTTTCCAACGGGCCGGGAACAATTGCTAAATACAAATCACACAGAGAAAAGGGAGAGAGAGAGAGAGACAAAAGAAAGAACCCCAGCACAAAGGAGAGGAATGAAATGGTAAGTAAAGTCAAACAAAAAGGAGCCGGGCTGAGACAAAAGAAGGGAACAATATCCCCGAGGCAATAGGCTCCTGAACAATGGGGACAGTGACAGCGGCACAAAGGCACACTGTTTGCAAGTAGACGTTATCTCACACAGCCACTGGCAGGCCTGGCCCTGGCGCTTCTATTTTCAGGGATGCTTTTGTGCTGCGCTGAACAATATTCCTTGCATGGCTGCAGATAGAGAGATGAGGGGGGTTTGGTTCTTTTTTTTTTTTTTTTTTTGCCTTCCCGATGCCAACTCCGTAATAAAAACAGGTTCAGCCCTTCGGAGAGCGGGGCAGAGCGAGGGGGTGGGTGGGCAGAGCTGGCTGAGCCCACCCGCCGATGCCAGGCATGGTGCAGCTTCGCTGGCGGACGAGCATCGGTCGATGCTGCCTCCTGCAAGGGCCAGGCTGGGACCCCAGCACCACTGGGCAGCCGTGGCAGGGCCGGCACCCCGGTATGGGCAGGAGCCGAGGGCTCTGGGGCGGTGTGTTTTATGAGTCATGTCCAGGGCTTATCAGCCCTGAGCTTTGCCTTCGGCCAAGCTGCGCTTGCAGGCCTGAAACCAGAACCGGGCAGACCAGAAAGATGGCTTTTCCCGGCTGCTTTTGTTCCAAGCGCTTACGTTTTTAACCTCTGAAGCGTGCAGGCAGGGACAGAGGTGCCCGCTGGGCTGAGAACCACCCCCGGGTGCTGGCAGAGCTGCCTGGGTGCTGCCAGGCATGGCTCCCTGGAATCCCTTCCACACCCGTCCCCTGCTCCACGGCCACGGGTGAGTCACCCAGCCCTGATGAGTAGAGGCGATGGCGCAGTTTGGAAGGGTTAATCTGCAGGTCACGGCTCTGCCATGCTCAGACGCCGCAGTCTGCCCGGAACAGAGTCTGTCCGCTGGGTGAGGATGTCCCCGACAGATCCAGCCTCTTCCTGCTGACCACCAAGCTCAGTTTTTTGCACAACCTGGAGCCACAGGAAAGGGTGTGCAGGCGGCTCCCCTTTTCTCTTGGAATACTGGGACTGGCAGGACCTGTGTGGGCACTGCCACGGCTAACGGGGCTGGGGCAGGACAGGGCTCTGCTCTGCGCCCTCGTTGTCTTGCTTCCTGCGTGTGCAGGTTGCTGGTCCCTTGCTGTCCCCGGCATCCTGCATCCTTGGCTGGCGTAAATCAGCAGCGGCCCCTCGGGATGTGCCATGGGAGCCGGTGTGCAGCTGCTCCCATCAGACAGGCTTTCCCAGCTCGCTTGCTGTGCCTGCGATGGTTCATGGGCTTCAGTGGCGCTGACATAGGTTTTCTCCAGCTCTTGCCTGGAAAACCCTCCTTCGGAGTCTTCCCAGTTGTCTCCCCTTGTCTGTTCCTGCCTGGTAACGGGCTACGGTTGTGAGCCCAGGGTCACGCTGACGTGGTTCCACACCAGCGCCTTTACCAACGGCGTGGGCTTGTTATTGCAGGGCATGTTATCAAAGCTCCCTGTCTGCAGCGCCCAGACGCTTTCTGATCCAGCTGGACCCGTCCGTTTGGGCAGGGAATGATGTCCCCACAAGGCACCTGTCCCTTCCTGGAGCTCCTGGCATGCTCATGCCCTTTTCCCCTCTGGTCCCACACTCGGAAATCCATCCCTCCTACGCTGCCCCACCACGAGCTGCCACAAACCATGGGGACGTCAACCAGTTACCGTAAGTGACCTGGGAGAGGAGAAATCGGGGTGTTGCGAAGACAGAGTCATAGACGCCCTGTATCGGTGCCGATCTCCTGAGACACCCAGTTTTAGCAGATGGGTTTAGCTCTCACTTGAAAAGCTGCGTTTTCTGATATCGATCACGTTATCTGAGGGTACATCCTGTTGCTAAGTTTGGCTGCTTCCTCCGTTCAACAGCTGTTGTGCAGCTACAGCTGCTTTAAACCTGCCTGGTGGGGATGGCCTGTGTTGCGGGGCGGGGGGGGGGGGATTGGTGCTCGTAAAAATGGATCCCGGGTTTCGTTTGACCGTGGTGAGCAAGAGCGATGCAACGTCTCGGAGATACCGTGGTGAGCAGGGTTGCATCCTGCCTGGCCAGCGAATCATGCCACAATGAGATGCTGAGGACATGGCACTGGGAGGGGAATATTTGGGGCACTAAATCAAAGCAAAGCGGCAGCGTCTTACATTGAAGTTGTTCTCAGGAAAACGGTTCCCTAATCCTGACCGCCTGGTATCTGAATTTGCGGTTGTGTTTGTACACGTGCTCGGAGCCGTGTCTCGAGGTGCAAATCGAGCGCGGAAACAGGCCTTCTCCCCAGGTTGAAGCCCTTGTACCCTCCGTGGCTTCCCAGAGAAGCAGCCCCGTGGTCTGCGTCCTGCCCTGCCTGTGCCGAGAGCTCGGCAAGGCCAAACCATTTGCAAGTCCCCGTTTCCAAAGGGCGCACTGGCCCCGCTGTGTGATGGGCAGCAGCAAAAATTGCCAGCCCTGGGGACTTTAACCCGCTCTTTTGGGGCAGCAGCTCTGCCCTCGCACCCGCACCCCTCGTGCTTCCCCTGGGCTCCGCCACGCCAGCGAGTCACCGATCGCTGCACTTAAAATCCTCGGAGGCAGGATGATGCTCTTTGGTCTTCTTGGGAGAGGCGAGTGCAGCAGCCCGCTTCTTCTCCGGGCAACCCTTTCCGACCATCACCCAGCCCTCGGGACTGGGGCCGGGACGTGTTGCCTCTGCTCATCCTGCTTGTCTGTGTCAGGAATTTCTTCTCCCAAGCCTGGTGGGCGAAAACAAGTCTGGCTCTTTCTGATATAATTTTGCGAAGTTGGAGCTCTTTGCTGCAATTAGCTGGTATTTAAACCCTCGCTAACCCTTAACATCCTAATGACAATAATAATGATGCTCCACACGTCCTGCAGTGCCACGCATCTAAAGATTACACTGGCTAATTAATTAAACCCCGACCCCCACACACGCACTTTCCTTACTGAGGAGAAGAAATCGCTAAGAGTCTCTTAAGAAAGGACATAAAGGCAGGGAAATCCAGGCACCAAAACAAGACAAATGGGGATTTGAAGACAATCCGGGCCGGACCCATGTGACCCGAGGAGTGGACCAGGCAGGAGAAAGGATAAAAATGCCAAGCACAGAGCGGGGAGAGAAAACAACCGCCAGCTTAAAAACCCGGGGAAAGAAAAGCACCAAGATGAAGGGAGTGACAAAGCATCAAAGGGAAGAGAAACCAAAGGCGTCGGAACAAAGGACAAGCTGGAACAAAGGACCAAAGAGGGGAGAACAAAAGCACTAAATAGAAAACAAAGGCAGGGGACAAGAAAAGCCCCTCTGTCGGGGCTGAGCTGGAGGGTCCCGGCCCGGCGGGAGGTGGGTGGCACGGGCGGTGCTGCGGGTCCCCGCTGGAGCCGGGCTGGCGGAGGCCGCCGGAGCCTGGGAGCCGAGGCCCCGGGAGCCCAGTTTCGCCTTTGAATCATAGAATAGTTTGGGTTGGAAGGGACCTTGAAAGAATCAGAGGCGACGGGCTCGGCCCCCCAGTGCCACGCCGTCTCGGGTGCTGCGTGGAGGTCGGCAGCAGCCTGGGGACAGGGCTTTGCTCCCGCGCTGCCCCGCGGTCCCCTCCCGTCCCGCTGTGTGGTCTGGCCGTCCTCTCCCTCCCCACGCGTCTCTCCGGCTCAGCCTGCTCGGCATCACCCCACTCTGCGCTCCCCTCCCTGCGCTCCCCTGCCGCAGCCCCCTACCCCGTCTGCCGCCCCAGCCCCGTGGCGTGGAGGCAGCTGGGGATGCTGCCAGGCTGGCCGTGTCCTCCCCACCCCGTGGCTTTCCCTTCGGAGAGGAGCTATCGGTCAGTGCTGTGTGTGTGGCTAGCCTGGGCTGTGCGCCGGGGAGGACGATTCGCATCGTCTGGATTAAAAACAACAGCGGCATTCAGGTTGGGAAGAGAAAGTTACAGAGATGCGATGCTGCTTTGTTTCCTCTCCCCGTCGAATCGCTGTTTGGAGCTGAAAGTCCCTGGCAGGGTTGTTGGCACGCACGGGTCCGGCTGTGTTAACGCGTGCCGCCTTGCGGGGGGATGTGGCGGGGAGCCCCCCGGGGCCGCA
>VYXH01007217.1:0-23084 GCA_013397275.1 Burhinus bistriatus | reverse complement strand
CACCATCATGCTTTATTTTTTCCCAGTTATTATTGGTTTTAAAAATGCCCTGGCTTGCTGAGGTTAAACTTTTGTGGAAGATATCTTTTGTTGTGAGAGCTGGAAGCAGCCTGCACTGGCACCCAGTGAAATGACAGGGTTCTGTTGCGGACTTTTATGGGAATGGGACTGAATCTTATGGCCACAGACCATCCATGCATTTTGTCTTCACTTGTCCAAGGGGGTACTATGACCAGTTCTGGGTCTGACTATTGAATGCAAATGCATTTTGAGGGCCATAAAGGACCCCAGGTATGACAGGATCAGGTCCTACAGCTGCAACAGAAGGTGATAAAGTATAGAGAAGTTTGCGTGGCTAAAAGAGGTGAGGGAGCAAAGGGGACTCTACAAGCATGATGACAATAGTTGTGCAATTTGAGTGAAGGTAGAGGCAGAGGGAAGGTGGCTTCCCTGCCATGATGACTAAGTAACTCCTCTCTGCAGCTGGACTCATGGGGGACAAAGCACCCATGGCTCATCTTCTTTTGAAAATGGTGGTGAAGCATCCCCAGCTGCCCAGACAAAATTGCAACTTGTGTGTCAGGTCAGGCTTACCTGCTGGGGACAGTCAATGGGATACTGTCGGAGGGAGGAGGTAAGGGCTGATTGCTAATGTCATACAGCCACCCCAGCTGTGCAGTCTCCCCAGCCAGCCCCACCACCGTAGACAAGTTCTGAGTTGTGGGCAAGTCCAGCTGGCCCCAGGCAGAGTCTGGCAGGCCCCAGCATTTAGCTGCAAGGTAGAGAAGGCAGCTGCCTGCACTACCAGGCAGGACAGGGCACCTGTGTTCCCTACCCATGACCCCCTCAGCCTCACAACGTGGAGGGTTTTCTGGGGAAGAAAAATGGCAGGGTGCTACACATCTATTCCCTCCTCCCCCCTTTGCTCTCCCCTAATCCTGTTTCATTGGGGCAGTATTTGGCTCCTGCGATAAGCATGAGCACATCCATGGAAGTGCATTGAGTCAAACCCACTATCCATCTTCTTTTGTAATTACCTTGATTTTTTGGATCTCCAGCGTGTCTGAGCACCTGCTTATACACTGCTAGAATTTGGCATGGGAGTGTAAACTGATGGATCGCTTCTGTATCTCTGGGCTGCTTTACAAAGTGCAGGGAATCTATGCAAAATGAGATCATTCAGCCAGAGACAGTGTGAGAGACAGCTAAAGTAAAGGATATACACCTGCACCAGGCAGTTCAGCAGCAAGTAATGAATAATTACCTCTCTGCCTGCTGATTATCTGCCACTGGCATGATGCCCAAGAGGGACAAGAGAAATATTTCCTTCTGCAGCTTGTTGGTAGCCTCTGCAAACTGCAGATAAGGCAAGAAGCAGAGAAAAATGTTGCTATCCTAGACATCAGAAAGGTTTCCCTTGGATCAGCCGTTTTTGTAAAAGCACCATAATGCCTTTGATTTGCTAAATTGCAGGCACCAACAAACCCATATAGTAGGTTTGCAATGCAAAGCATTGAAAAAAAAATATTCCGCGAGCCAGAAGTCTAGTTGTCTCTGGTGTTACTCAGCTGAATTAAGTAGAGCTATGTGGGGACAGGGTGGAGGCTGTGAATTTCATCAGTCTGAGAGATCTCTTTGAATCTCTCACATTTTCATCATAGAAAAAAGGAACATCTGGACATATTATGCAAGGGCCACATTCTGCTTTCAGTTGCGTTGAAGCAAACCCAGAGCTGTCCCAATGGGACAATTCAAGATTTACCCCAGGATAAACAAAAGCAGGATCTGTCACCATATTTTTGGCTTTACTGCTTTGTTCTCTGAGCTTAACCTGTTTGTGTCCAGCTTGTACTCATTTTCTGAATTTTCCTCTTCCTCAGTGAGACACAGGAGCAGGTGGGAAAAACTAAGAAGTCTCCAGTTTTTCATTTGAGTGGGTTTTTCATCGCTTTTAGCATTCTCCAAAAACCCCTGTCCTGTATCACTCTTTCTGAGCATCTTTTCTCCCTTTGGCAACCTGTAAATTACTCCTGCTACCTTCCTTCCTCTCTACACTGCTTATTCTTCTTTACTTTTCACTTCCAGTAAAGAAGAGTGAACATCTGAGAGTTTTGTTGTTGTTTTTCTTTTCCCACTGGCTCCAAAGGCCTCAGCGAAGAAAACAAAACAAGGCAGCTCACTCAGGGCCGTGCTGGGAATTGGACTTTTCAACTGTCTCCACTGTATGCCTCTGACACTCTTCAGAACATGGAGAGTTTAGGGAACAGGAAGAGGCTGTCAAATGCTCTCTAATTTCTCTTCTTACTCTCTGACTACACCTTCAGTTCTGTCTTCTTTTGGCCAGAGCCAAATCTGAAGCTGTGATCTTTTTTGAGAGTAACAAGTGACATCAGGTGCCCAAGCGAGACTCACATGCAGGTCATGATTTTTGGAGATTCGCTCTGAACACCTGATGAAATGCAAGCTCCTTCAGCAGGGCAGCTCAAACACTTTGTGAAACCAAGGCACCAGCGTAAGCATCCCAAAAAGAAGGCAGCAAAAAGCCCTATGTGCAGATTTGCATCCTGAGATGCTCGGCAGGCAGAACCAGCCTCGCTCCATCCTGGGCACTGCACACGGGTGCTGCCTTCTACATTTTGCTGTGACACACAGGGCCTCAGGCCATGCCCACTCTGCTTTTCCTTCTTGCATGACTATCATGAGTCTCCTAACACCTTTTTTCTGCTGCTTATATTTATAATGGCAAAAAGGGGATATTTGCTGAAGAAGTCCCTAGAAAATTGTCTGCAAAGAGTACAGGCAGCAGCTTTTCCTACCTGCTTTTGCCTTTCCTCTGGCTCCTTGCACTGCTTTTCCAGGAGGCACCTGGGAGCTTGTAATATGTTGTGCTTAATGCCACTGCAATTCTAAGGTGGTTGGCTTTGTTCCTGAGAAAGAAATGTTCTTGCCCTGGTAGACATGAAAAAGCATCTCCATGCAGACGTTTCCTGATACTTCTCTTTGCCAAAACTAGAACAGTGAAGCAGGAGCTGATGCTCGAATAGCCCTGGCATAAGGACAGGCTGATGCATGTAATGCATATCATTAAAAATAGTTAGCACAAAGAAATGGTTGTTATTTTGCTTAAATCGAGCTGGACTGAGTAGCTAATTAAGTACAGACTTTTTCCATGGTTATATGCAGTTTTCAAATTCCTATAACACAAACTGTTTTAGAGGATAAGTTAAATACAGAATGCATTGAGTTTGGTAGAGAAAGTTTAAAGGTCTGCATTTTCCCACCAAAGCTATTTGATATCAGCTACAGAGTGGGTGTGTGTGTGTGTGGAGGGGTTATGACCTCTTTTATTTTTACAACCATTGCCATGATTTCATAATACTGGCAGCAGTCACTTCAAGTGAGGGACTAGACTTTATTACTATAATTATATGCTAGTATGTGGGCATAAAACAGAAAAACTTTTCTATAGATAAATGCCAGTAGCAAAATCCTTTTGTCCAACAAGTAGTTCTTTAGCAGTGTTATGAATATTATATTAACCTCAATAAAAGCTATGCCAGAAATATCTACTGTACATGGCGCGAGTTCTGTGTTCTTACAGCAGCTTTGTTCTAAGAAATGAATATACTCAGTTCTGAGAGCATGCAGCGCCTTTCCTTTGCAAAGCATATTAGAGATGCTCAGTCATTAATCACAACAGCCCATTGTGGGAGCCAACAACATCACTTTAAACAGAGGGGAAACCGAGGCAGGGAGGATATGGTTGAATGTAGTGAATGCAATTTTGAGTGCCCCCACTGTGATGCTGTGGGTATGTCTGGACAGTGCGGTGCAGGTGCAGGGTGACACATGGCGAGCCACAGAGCGCCAGCCAGTCCAACACCCATGATCACACTGTAATTTGAGTTTCTGGGGAGGCATAAAAAAGAAGGATGAAACCTGCAGGAGAGCTGAGGCGCTGAGTCCCATCTCCCCTGCCCCTGGACAAACCCCCTGTGCTGGCAGGGCAGGGCACCGCCCTCGGCGCTCAGATCCCACCGATGTGGGAGTTCCATGAGCAAAGGTGAAGGAGGAGACGAGGAACCAGAGGAGATAAGAGAGTTTTGTCAAGGTCCATCACTCCTCAGATCAGCTCCAAAGGCCTTTCAGCCCAGCTGTGAGAGCTGCAGAGCCACTAGCCTGCCAGCTGGCTGAGCCTGAGTTGCCTGAAGCCTGGGCTTCGGGTGGTGCATGAGAATAAAATTCAGCCTGGGTAGCTAACAGTCTGGGTTGGGATATCAGCGCCCAGGCAGGACTGCCCCTGCAGCACACAGAGAGCTGGAAGTGGTGGGGGCAGCTGGTCTCCAAATTTGAGAAGAAATTTTTAGCCTAAGCAAGAGGTGACTTTGCCATCACAAGTGATTGCAGACTCGAGGGTTCTCCTCTCCCGAACCCGCGCTGCTCCCAGGCAGAACAGGGCTGACAGCTGGTGGGGCAAGAACCTCAGCAAGGGGCTGCTTCCCTCGGCAAAGGCTGAGCAAGACTCACTAACAATTTAGCTAATAGAATTATATGTCTAATAAAAGACATGTAAAACCTAACAAACTATTGATCTTGATTTTTTTTCACATTTATTTCCCTGTCCCTTTTTTCAGGTAAGCCCCTGTTCTCTGCAGACATTTAGTGGCTTTCTTGACTGTCTTTTATTCCATTTGTACTAAATTTTCCATCAGGAAAGAAAAATGACCAATTATATAAATAGCACATTACATTGGAAAAGTAGATTGATTCAACTTTGTCTCAGAACAAGTAAAATTAGTTTTTGTGAATATTTCACGATGTCATTTTGAGTATTTTTCCCTATTTGTCAGTGATCTGATTTTGACAGGTAAAATTCTTTTTAGGTAGTTGCCTGATAGCATATGGAAGCAATGTTGACACACGGCTGAATAACAAGCTGTTTTTATTAACCGTTTGCTGTCAGTCCTATAAGCCACACAGTTTCCAGTGTGTTCTGTGTTTCTGCTTGGCTACAACTTTCATAAAGGGAGAATGATATATAACAAATATGGTGCTTTGTGATATGCATTTTCAGTATAGCTGTTTGCTTTTGCTATAAGCCAGATTTAAAAAATGTGAAATGGTCACAAATAATTAAAGATATGATCCTGCCAGACCCAATGGCGTTCATTGTTTATAGTGATGTAAATATTCACGGAACAAATCTAAATACATGTGGATATCGCATATCTCTAATGACAAATGCTTGCAACAACTCATATTTCAAAAAAATTCATATGTGTAAACATGCGGCAGTGGTCAAGCCTGCAATAACATAACTTTCAATGTTTGAAGACCAGGAACCACTAATAATTCCAACCAGCATGAACATACATTTTAGCTGTGTATACTTAAAATGAAAGGTCAGGTGGAAAACAAGCACAACCACATCGCTGCTTCTCAGCTGCCTTTGGACACCACAGAAGCATGGAGGTTAGAAGCTGTGTCTGGCTTGTGGCTGCCATGATGGGAAGGTTTTATAGCAACATTTATTTATGTCAGAGTTTTATGGTAATGATAACAAAGTGGGCGGTGCAGCACTGCTAATAATCTGTGTTGCCTCTTCTCACTGTGAATGCAATTTATTTGGGTTATAGGATTCCTTGCCTGGTTATTATTTTTATTGTACAAATAGTATGATGTGTAAGACAAGGTGATAGAGCTGAAGCATTTACTCCTGAAGGCCTGATTCTGCCATGCTGATTTTCAGAGCCAATGTACTCTGTTTTCAGTATGGTGGTTCTGGTATTGACAACCCTGTAATATGCTGAATCTTGAATCAAAAAGAAAAAATACTACCTGCAAAAGTCAGCCCGTTGCTTAAGTGCGTGAGGATCACCAAAGCTTATCTGGCTTCCTCGTGGCACCACATACATTTTGGAGAAGTAGAGGGAGTGTTTTCATCATTGAAAACAAGGAGGCAGGCAGTCATAGAACCAAAAGTGATGGCTGAACACAACGTTATTCAACCCAGTGCTCAGGCAAGGGTATGGAATTCCCCATCTACTCACCTAACAAATGTTTTTGTCTTTGCTTCCCTCAACTGACACAATCTTTTCCAGGTGCAGTTTTCATCCTCACAAGGATCAATGACTGTAACAGATCTTCACTCCTCATTCAGCAAGATTAATAAGAAAAGACTGCCAGTGGTCTGGGAGATCACATCTGGATTGCTGTTTTGAAATACTCAACGTGAATCTTCAAAGGTCACTAAGGAGAAAAGGTATAAGATGATTTTATTGCATTGACATTTTAATAATTATTATTCTCAAACTCCCATCCAACTTATCTGTCTCATGGCTTATAGATAAAAATAGACAGAAACCAGTTTGGTCTCTCTTTTGATACATGAGGCCATAATAGGATGAGGAGTACACTGCCAGGGCAGGATAGGGCTGATCTGAGGATCTGTATAGCCATCCCACACTGCCTAGTCCCTGGTTAGAAAATGGAAACATATTTGGGAGAAGGCCTCAAAATATGTCCCCAAATAAGCAAACATTAAGCCTTTTGCTGCATCATCTTGAGATATGAGCCTACATTGCTCATTTTGTTCTATTGGAAGAATAGGAAAGAATAACTCAAGTCAGACACCTCGTTCAGTGACTAAAACATCTGATTTAGCTGAGCAAAAAAGATATCCACCTCCAAATTTCTTTCATAGCGTGCACAGAGCAGCAAAGAGCGTGCCTGGGAAGGACCAGCCTGCTGGNCAATGACTGTAACAGATCTTCACTCCTCATTCAGCAAGATTAATAAGAAAAGACTGCCAGTGGTCTGGGAGATCACATCTGGATTGCTGTTTTGAAATACTCAACGTGAATCTTCAAAGGTCACTAAGGAGAAAAGGTATAAGATGATTTTATTGCATTGACATTTTAATAATTATTATTCTCAAACTCCCATCCAACTTATCTGTCTCATGGCTTATAGATAAAAATAGACAGAAACCAGTTTGGTCTCTCTTTTGATACATGAGGCCATAATAGGATGAGGAGTACACTGCCAGGGCAGGATAGGGCTGATCTGAGGATCTGTATAGCCATCCCACACTGCCTAGTCCCTGGTTAGAAAATGGAAACATATTTGGGAGAAGGCCTCAAAATATGTCCCCAAATAAGCAAACATTAAGCCTTTTGCTGCATCATCTTGAGATATGAGCCTACATTGCTCATTTTGTTCTATTGGAAGAATAGGAAAGAATAACTCAAGTCAGACACCTCGTTCAGTGACTAAAACATCTGATTTAGCTGAGCAAAAAAGATATCCACCTCCAAATTTCTTTCATAGCGTGCACAGAGCAGCAAAGAGCGTGCCTGGGAAGGACCAGCCTGCTGGTCAGCAAGGGGAATAAAAGTGCTTTCCCCTTTCTGATGGAGGTACAGTGATTGAAGAATGGACATAAGCTTCTTGTCTCAATTTCCTTGGCTTGGTTTTGGTGTAGCACCCAACTGACGTGTGTGAAGCCTTGGCAGGCCACGAACCACATACTGACACAGGCAGGAGCCAAACTTGCCCTGGTCCTCACGTGTGAGGTAGCCACTGGGGCTGCAGGAGGAAGCAAGCGCTGGGGGCAGCTGTGGGCAGGGGAGCAGGAGAGACAGCAAGAAGAACCCATATATCTCAAAGTGTATCAAAATATATCAAAATCCTAGTGATATATCAATTCCCCCAAGACGGTTCAGTGCTTTTCCTAAAAACTGTCTTGAACCTGGCAGACCAGTACTTGCTGATACAAATTGAATATTTTCCATCAGTTTATTACTCTACCTGATTTTTTTTACATCATCCCTTTCTTCCTCCTAGATGATTTGTTTCCCTTCCCCAGAAACAAGCACACTGTTACGTGAAAATGCTGCTCATTGCAGGAAGTCTGCTTTTCTGCCCCAGTTGTGTACTACCAGTAAGCTTCAGTCTCCAGGTGTAACGTTGCAGCTCGGGAACAAAGTCCTTTGTTTCCCAATTCTGCAAGGAAATATTTATGTGTGAATTTTACAATTTGTGGCCACAATTTATCTGAAAAAACCATCAAATTGTGTAATACAATTTGTTGCAATACCATACTTTGCAGAAACTGTTTATTACTTGTCTACTTTTTAAGTTATGCAGAGAGGGGGAACTCAAAATACCTCACATGGGCCACTTCTCCGTCCAGACGCGTTGGATACCAAATGGGACCATTTACTTTTGCAGCTGCTGGTACATATGCTAAAATTAGACTGAATAAAAAATAGCAGCTGCATGGGTAGAGGCAAACCAAAGCTGATTCACAGATGAGAGGCAGCTTGGGGAACCCAGGCATTGCAGCTAGATTTGACACAAAGGCTGGTCCAGTGTAAGAGCCGCATGCCTACAAAGACATAATAGCCCATAATGGTAAGCCAAAAGTATGTTCAGCTCAACCCCCTTGCTGGGGAAATCCTTTCCCCCCCCTGGACTTTTTTTTTTTTCTTTTTGTTTTTTTCGTTTTTTTTTTTCCTTTAACATATGTTACAATGTCTCATTATGTAGGAACACACTTGCCTTTAACATGTCTGTCTTCTTCTATCCCCTCTGCCTCCCCCACAAGCTTTCCATGGACAACCACACTCATTGTGGCCAATGCCAAGAAAAGCCCACTCTTCACTTGTGTCCAGTCCCATACTCCCTGCTAACTCCATGCCAAGACACTGACAAAGTGCAGGATCTCTCCCTGCAGCCATGTCACAGGCTATTTTTTTTTATAGGATTCCCTTTCAAAATGCTAGTGTATTGGAACTTCATGTCATCTTCCACAAGCAGCTCCATCTCGCGTTGCCCCATGCATTATATTCAGATAAAAGGATATATTGTGGGTTTTAAGGCACAGTCTGCATTATGGGGAGGATGGTACAGAAGGGGCAGACTGCACAGTCCACGCACTCCAAAGTCATATTGGACTTTCCCAGAGCAGAAAACACCAAAAATTCCAGCTGGTTTTCATAGGAAATCTCAGCAAAATTCCTCCCAGCAGAATTTAATTAAAAATATGCACTCTTGTTATGAAGGCTTATGGCTGGGATCCTCCTATTCATGGCAATACAAGATAATATGGTGTGTGCATGATTTCTGGGTGGTGTGTTGCAGAGATCCCTGCAACTTAGCACAGTCAGTGAAGGCTTATTACCCTCGTGTCAGGCTGTGCATTCCCCGTTACCCCTCTTTCCAGGCAGGTTTGTTAGCTCGGACTCCTCACAAATGTGGTGCTTCTGGCCCTGAGAGCAGTCCCACATGCCCTTCAGCACTCTTTTATCCCCAGGTAACAGGGAGAGGACATGGTACAAACAGCAGTCTGGCGTCAAGTTTCCAGGCAGCTCTACTTCCACACTTGTGCAAAGCGGAAGAGAGACTTCACCACCTTGCGAGGGTTCAGCTATCTTCATTCCATCTTTGCTCTGCCTCCACTCCCAGGCCCTACCAGAACAGTGCCTGGCAGCCACATCACGTCCGCTAGGCTGCTTCAGCAGCAGTCTCTCATCACTTGCCTATGCCGGACTACGCAGGCCAGCTGTGCCAGCTACAGACAAACACGGATCCAAGCGCTTCAGCCCCAATTCCTCCTTGGACCATAAGGATCAAAAAGTGAGGCAAAGGTTTTGCTCTGGCACAGGTTACTAACAACTTAACTTGCACTTGACTTCAAACAGCTTCTCTGAGCACATCCGTCATCGCTGGGGAAGAGTGGAGGTGCCGGTGTGCCTCAATGGCACTCCACCATACACTCACTCCCTGCCCTGGGGGTAATTTCCAGCAAAGCCTTGTGGCTACCCGGCAGGCACTCTGCCTCCGCAGCACTGCTGGGGCCCCAGCATAGACTCAGAGCCTTAGAGGACAAATTGAGGGCTTTTCCTGGTAAAGGGCCCACCTTCATAGCTGACGTAGCAACATCCAGACCCAGGCTGAATTCATTCTTCACACTGAAAAGCCTGATTTAAGCCTTGTCTCCTAACACCTACAGACTCACCCTCTCTCTTCTATAAATCTTTGGGCTCAATCTTGTGGATCCCACTTCAGCCAGAAGGCAGGATAATGTCTTCTTGCCCTCCATGCTCTGGTGCTTGGGGCACTCCCTGGGAAAACAGACAGTAAACCTCTTTGGGCTGGAGGTGGACCTGAACCTATGTCTCCTATTTGGGGAGCTATTAAATTAGATGAGGAACAGCTACTGGCTACATACAGAAGGGACCGCTCGATGTGCATCAGATCTGGACACCTGAAGGAGCAAAGTTTGATATACGTTGGGAGTGCTCAGCCAAACAACAGAGGCAGCTGTATTTAAGAACGGGGACTTTTTGCATTGCAATTTTGTTCCAAGGCATCATAATTCCACTTAAGCCTTCCTTTAGGTGAGTCCTCCCCTTACTGAGGCTTAAGCACCTTCCTTAATGGTAAATGACCTTGGATGCCATAGCAGCAGACAGAGTGGGTTCTGAAAGCTCTCACCCTGGGCCAGTTGTGAACTATGCTGCAAACCCGTTTGGTAGCCCTCATGTGAATAGGGCCTTTGTCAGCAACTGATGAGTAGGATGTTCAGAGAACTTGGGAAAGTATGCTTGGCAAGTAAACTCACCTAACTAATAATAAAAATGGTCTTCAAATTTGGCAGGCTTCTTTGCCTGAGGCAAGGACAATTAAAGTCAATGAATTGTTTAATGTGAGGAAATAACAACAGAGGGAAGAGAAAAAGCATACTGTTCCCTGATGCTGTTTTGGAATTTCTCCTATGTAGATACTCCTCTGGATTGATGATAAAAGGCTTTGGCATGCATCCTGCAGAGAAATCAAGAAGCATAACAGAGATATGTGAGTCTGTCGAGAGCTATATCCTACCTTAACACGGGGATGGACTCTCTGATCTAAGGCATTTTTCATCTCTAGCTGGGATGATGCGCTATCTGGCAGACAGATATTTGATTTTGGATGTTTCAACAAGCCAGAATGCTTTCATGGGAGCACTCCCAATGACATGGAGACCTGTTTCAAATATGCTGGCAAACCACAATCCTCCTCCACAAGAGGCAAAGAGCAGGCACTAATTACGGGATGGGTGTAGTACATACCTGCCTCTGGTGGGAAAGAACCGAGCCTGAGAACTGCATCTCCACAGATCCAACCAATGCGCTCTCCTCTATGTAAGACCAGGAGGCAGAAAATATTTTTAACACTCAAGAAGATACACATTCCCTCCAGATAAGGCAGGAACTTGATTTAGAAACTGTCCTTCTGACCTGCACAACATTTCCACCATTTTTCCATCAGCTTTCACTGTCATGTCTCGTTTTAAGGCACAGCAGCCCTGAGCATTTTTCAGAGGCAAAAATATACCAAAAGATTCATATTAAAGCAAGCACTAAATTTGTCAAATAAATATGGTCCTAATCCTATGCTTTGGGCAGATTTCTTTAATTCTTTGAGTTCTGTGTCTTAACTGACTCTTTACGTAATTTGCTATGGATTTGGTGTCTTTTCTTGGATAATGTATTGGTAATCTTGGCTTGAATGAGAAGAACAAATTTCTAGGTGGTAGTTTCTGTTATTCTGCAGTTCCTAGTTAACTACCAATAAATTTTTGTTTTTTTTCTAATAGGAAAGAAGTAGAGGAAGGAGAGAGATTGCTGTGCCTAACCTGCACTTTTTTATTGTGGTAAAAGAACTACAAAGATGAAATTTCCATATTCTTTCCTTATTCTATAAGCTGCTCATTGGGATTCAGGAAGAATGCCCTTTTCTCCAAAGCATAAGGGTGCACTGTCATACCAGACCATTACAATGTGGGGTAGTGAGACACTGCTTCGTGCTGGAACAAGCCAGGGCCCAAGTTACACCCTGGTGGCTCCTGTGCTGCTGGTTATTTCTGAGACCGAAGATCTCAGCAACACTTTGGTCTGGACAGTGCTAAAGGTGGGACAGTGCAAGGTGCAACGAGACATGGCATTGGCCAGAACCTTGAGGTATGGATGTCACACAGCTGAGCATGCCAAAAAGCTACCACAGGTTTCCAGTCTCTTGGGTTAGCTTTATTGGAACATCACATTTTAAACCAAAGGAAGATGGTCTTTAAATGGGAAAACTCAGACTTGCTGTGTGAGATAGATTAAAACCTATCTCCACGCTTTGCAAAGAGAGTCAACCCCACTTCATGTGCAGCAATTTCCAGTGGCTTCCTGGGCTGCAGCAAGCTTCACACTGTTCTCTCCCAGTCCCTAGAAAAGCCAGGCTTTCTCCATCATCTTAAAGGCTCAGGTATGGGTCCACTGAAGCAATGCCTCTGCTCTCTAGGTCCTTCTATGACTGCTGTTCACTGTTTCTCTGCTCTGTCCCATCATGCCTCCCAGGGCCACCCCAGCTATGCATATCCAGAAGCTGGGCAGGATGGCAGCACCCCACATGAGGCCCACTGTCAGCCCACCTTTCCTCCCAGGCATGGTGAACAAGGCAGACAGGTAGCCCCTCTGCCACATGGGATGACATTGCACAATACAGGTGGCAGCTTTACCCAACCCTGGGGAGGCCAACAGGGAGGTTGAAGCCTGGGTGTTGAAGCCTCTGGAAAGCCTGGGGCTGCAGCTCACAATCCCAAAGGAAAATTCAGCTGTAAGTGCAATGCAGTGGCAAGCCTGATCCAAAAGTCCCTCCCCTTTCCCTCCCACTACACTTGGAGGATGGCTGGTGCCAGCGGTAATGTCCCAGGAAAGCTGCAGCTGGTGCCTCCATGCACACGGCAAGCTGCAAGCTCCTCAGCTCTGTGATCACCATCAATAATGCATTCACAGGAGAGGACGGAAGAGCTGGGCAGCTAACAGAGCTCTCAGGGTTGCTCAATGGCATCACTGTCTCTCCGCTTACCAACGATGGCTGTGCGTGTGCGGAGGGTCGTAGTGAAGATATGCCAGTAGAGCTGGCAGGCTATGTCCTAAGCTCAAGGCAGGCTCAGCCCGGGGTGTCACGCTTGCTTAGAATGAAGGAAATCACGTTTCTTCCTGCCTTCCCCTCCAGTCCCTTATTTAAATAGCCTCCTCTGTGGCTTAAGGAAGAGGCCCAGATGGCAAACAGCCCCCAGCTGTGCTGCCCGGGGAAGAGTGCGAGGAAACGCCAAGTCTCATATGGCAGGAGTAGCTCACAGACCTGTCGGAGCTTGTGGAGAGCAGGACTCCTTTAATCACCCTTTCTCAAGGTAAACTGCATACTTTCCTCTGGTTTCACCCTTTTTCCCTCCCACTTGACGCAGCTCTCGTCTTAAGTTCTGTGCAAGACTTCCCACGCTCAGGGACTCCGTTTACACACAGGAGATATCATCAGGCATTTTCCCTTCCCCATCATATCTTCAGGCACTCTTTCTAGACCATGTACTATCTGACCATTTGTTTCAGTCTAAATGTTTCGCCCTCAAAATTTGTTGAAACCCCATTTCATGTGGATATGCCTTAACACAGATATCGACTTCGTACCACTTTAGGGGACTATTCACATGAGTCAAGGTATGGGAGATCCACCCTGATCTTCTCCATCTCTTTTCTGCTTCTGGCACATGTATACATAGATGTAATATCCAGTTCATATTCTAAAGCGACTCACTCTTTCTTTTCCCTGTTGTCAGTCTTCTAAAAACTTTCTTTAGAAGCAGAGCTGGGGGGAAGCAAAGGGCTTGCAGAGCAGGTGCTGGTGGTGCGTTGAGGGTGCCCTGAGCAGCAGCCATGGTTGCAGAGTAGCTCGGCAGATCTGAGTGAAGGAACCAAATCTTCCTCCAGGCCTCCACCATCGTGGTCATTAAAGGGAAAAGATGAAAGTATGACAACACCATTTTACCACTTTGTGATGTACAAAGGTCTTCTTGCCACAGAGAGAATCAGGAGTGAGGTAGGGTACAATGGAAATCTGTGAGTTAAACATATTTAACTGAGTATGGTCTTGGACAGCTTTTTGTTTTGGGTTTTGGTTTTTTTTTTCATAAGGAGAGATGGGTTATAAAATGCAATAGGTTTGATGTTGTTTCAGGGAAGCAGGTTCAGTGCTTGAGGACAGGGCAGGTGTGGGTACCTCCCATCAAGGTGCAGCTATCTTCTCCTTGCCTCCCATGGTCATAGCCCAGGAGTTCACGATGCTGCAAAGGTAGGATGTGTGCAATGGACAAGTTGGGGCATTGCTCAAAGGGGACAGAGCTAAGATGCTTAGCATGTGTCCTGGTTTTCAGAAGTTTTAAGTTTTTCTGAGCTCAGTACTCCAAAGTGTGTGATCTTGGCACTGCATTAATGCATATCTTTGCCAGTAAATTTCTTAGTGATTAAAAGAAGAAGCAATTTTCTCCTTAATACATATTTAGGCAGCTGTCATTACTTGCAGGTTGTGCAGGTGGAATGTTTTTGTGCCTAGTTGTAGGTAAAGGACCTGGTGAAATTCCGCAGAGATCTTCCAGTTTTGCTTTCTACACTACGGGACTGAAACAAATAATATTTACACAGCTGCTGGCAGAGCAGAAGAAGCCGTAAGTAGGGTTTTTAACCAAAAACCCTTGACAGCTCCATTCTGGTGGGTCACAGTATCTCTCATACAATGGTGACACACAGCTCTCTCCCTCTCATCAGCCTTGCCCCCACCACGTCTTGCAACATATATCCACTGCCGTAATTTTCATCTTTACTCCTCCATAAGCCATTAACTCTCTAGAAGCCACAGTACGTGCAAGACTGCTTGCTTGCTTTTGCTTATATGTGTATAAATGGCAGTTGGAGGGAAACACTCCTTTGTTTTCCTTGGCTGAGCTGCACACTGAGCCAAATACTCTCCTCCTGCATCTCAAGCCAAGTTTTCCCAGCCATATCCATGGTCCACCTAGTCTCCTCTTACCACAGGCAAGCATGTCTTCCTCCCCATGCCAGTATGGCCATCCCCTGGTTCCTCAGCACTTGGAGGTACTATGTGTCCTACCTTCATATTTCCTGCTTACCCAGAGTTGAAATTTGTCATATCTTAATTCATCACACCCTGATTTTTTGAGCTTTAGGTCTAAATTGTCATCACCCCTCCTCCAAGATTCTGTCTCTCATGATGAAGATTGGGAAGAGTGACTTCCACCCCAACCACAGTCATGGCTCTTCACTCAATCCCAGCACAGACAGACCTGTGCAAGGGTAAGGGCTTCAGCCTGCTGCCGTTTCTCGTGCCAGAGTGCAACCCCCAGGAGGCTGGTGTGGGTTGAGGAGGGGACATGCAGGGCTGGCTCCTTGCAGCGACAGAGTTCCCACCAGTGGTCTACAACTGTTGACAATTCGCTAATTCTGTGAGCTATAAAACTGGCTGGTCCTGTTTCACTCTAAAACTTTGATCAAGAAATTCCTCTTGCGGCCTATGAAAACATAACAAACTACATTAAATGGGAGCTTGGCAGCCAAAAATATGGATAGTCCAAGAATCATCAAATTAACAAACGCGATGACGCAGCTCTGTTTTGTAAACACAGTCAATGCAGTTAAGCTCCCATGAAAAGCCACAAGGCCATGAAAACTGAAATGTTTATTCTTCCATTACATTCAAGAACAGTCATAAAAATAAAATAAAGTAAATAGATGTTGAGACTACAGGATTCCCAAATATCAAGTAAAGGAGCAAGTCTGCAAGTGGGAAAGAAAACGAAATAAGGGTTGGTGATTGGAGCAGTTTTCATTTGTAATATCTATTTCCCCTTCTGCTGCTTGTCGGGACATCAAAACTGCATGTTTCAAGGAAGATTATTATGCTGGAAAACTTCAAGCAGGGTGTCTAAAGAAAAAACCTGTTGCCGATGGCAGTGCACATTTTCTTTAGCCATTCTGACTGCAGAAGAGATGGTGTGTGCTTTGATGGAGGATTTTCCCCGTTGCAGACTGCTCTAATGACTCCTTGCAACGTGTTTACTAGATGAGTAACACACAGAAGCACTAAGGGGGCTGAGGAGCTTACCTTCCAGATACGCAGCTGCCTTCACATGTGATTCTTGGTTAACTAAACATTCACAGGTGCCAGGCTACACACAGACATATTCAGGCATACCTTCAGGCCATACATGACACAGCAGTACCTTCTCACTTCATCTTCCATTTTGAGAAGGAAGGGGAAGAAGGAGTGCAGGTACGAGGTTACTAACAGCCTGAGCAGTGGCTCTGATGGCTTCACAACCTCCCTTGCTTTTTCAGCTGCTTGCAGACTCTTAAGCTCTCAAATATCCAAGCATCTTCCAAGTCCTCTGCAAACCTTCTCCCGAATCTTTTCTTCCCTACTTTTTTTCTCAAAAGCTTTCTTCTCCCTTTCTTGGCCCTCATTCTGCCTTTCTTGTTTTTGAAGTCCAGCACTTAAGGCTCTCTATATAGCACTGGGGAATCTGCCCCTTGGGATCCTCCTTCACGCCCCTTTGGAAAGCTCCCTTCTCCTGGCAAACCATCCTGCCTTCTCATCCTCCATAATACCTATTTTTCTCATGACCTGAATTATTATCCCTGTAATTTGTCTTGTCTTTGTTTGACTTGTCTACCTTTCGTGGCAAGTAGTTTAGAGCAGGAAACAGGGCTTGCTCTGTCTCTGGAAGGTTGCTGCTATCTGCGTCCTCTTTAAACAGCAATAAATCTTGAATCTGCCTTGCTATGCCTCTGAGACTGGTTCAAAATTTTTTCAGTTTGGGTCTGATGGAAAAACCCTCTGGCACATTCAGATTGCAGAACGGGTCTCCCAGAAGCCCCGAGGGACCTGTGCTGGACTTTCCCTGGGAGCACAGCTCTTCCAGCCTGCACCGAGGTCCAGGAACATGGAGGGTGCTCAGGGTGCCCTGAGGGAGGGTCGTTTTCCCTGCTCAAAACTGGAACAAAAGAAAGGACAAAAATTGGGGGCAATATTACTATAAATGGAGAGAATCCCATTCCCTGCTGGCAGGGGTATTTTGTGAGTCATGGTTATTGTCTTTTGAATACAGAGCTTCTCTGAGCTGATTAAGTGGAATTAACAACACGGTCGGGAATCCTCACAGTTCCCTGTTGCACTGATCTCTGTGGCTCCTGTTTTACCTCTCCTGCCTTTGGGAACACTTGAGGAATTTATTAATGAGGCCCAATTACAGAAAATTGTGGGTTTATAATCAACATTCTGGTTAATGTTGGAATGATTCTTTTAACTCCTCAGGAAGTTAAACACCAGAACCCACCTTCCAAGGCATTTTTGCTCCCCAAAATGCCTGTCCTTAAGGCCTGTCCTTAGAGCTGGCCAGTTATCCCCACAGGGGCACTGCAGCTGCATCACCAGTTCAGTGGAGGCGACCAAGCAGCAGTGTGTCATAGGCTCCAGATGCCTCCCAACAGGCTGTAGGTGTTGAGGAGGCCACGGGCAGGAAAGGGTTTCAATTAGCTGTCCAATTATTGCCCAACATTGCATTTATTTGATCAAATTATTTGTTCTGTGTGCAAAGCAGGGACTCCTGGGAATACTTGATGCTAATGCTGAATGAGAGGTTGAGCTGAAAGGCACCCAGCAGGTCCTGGCACATCCTCTTGGGTTCAGAGGGGCTCCTTCGGCATTGGCTTAATTTCAGCATTCAGGATGAAGTTTCTAATTTTTTCTACAGACAGACAGCAAACCTCGAAAATTGCCAACAACGCTGAGAGCTCAAGACTGGCAAGAGGTTTCTCCACCAGTAGAGTGACTTTCTTGGGGTGACATGGAGGTCTTCTGAAAAACCAAAACAAATCAAAGATTCCCACAAACAACAGAGCTAATAGGGGTTAGGTTTTATTGTACAGGCTTATACTACTGAATAAAGGGAGCCAGTGATTGATTCCTGGTCCTGAGGACAAGTAAAATGAAGTGACTCACTCTATACCACTGGCTGCTTCTGGAGCAGAATTGTAGTGACAGCACAGCATGAGGTCCCTAAGAAACAATTATTATTCTTAGTGTGTTGTGTTTTTTTTTTTTTTGTCAAGTGTTTAGAAATTAAGGTCAGACTTTGCTGCAGCTCACATAAATGTGGTTTTTGTAGTATAAAACTGAGTATATGTGTTACATGCCCTAGGGTAGAGCATACACACAGTGGCGATTCAATGCCTTTGGGATAGAGTTGAAGGACTTATAGGCTGGAATGAACCAAGTCTAGTGAGAAAAGCTCATTCATGCTACCTCCTGGGAAAACCCCCTGGACAAACTATTTCCGAAGTCAAGGCTGGATGTTGTATTGGAGGAAGCTGGTTGGGGCTGTGGCAAAGCAAAGCTAAGGGGTGAACGAAGAAATAAGCTGTGTGTATAAGCAGATATCCAGAGGCTAGTCTCCCTTCATGGACCTCTTTTAGCAGTATGGATGCAGTGAGCATGTGTCTGTCATGTAGCTTTCCAGATATCTCATAAAAGCTCACATTTAAGTCACTAAAAAGCCTTTATCCTATCTACCTAAAGACCTAATTTCACAGAACTTGCAGGGCTTTTTGGATACATTCACTATCTTGTTAAGATTGGTTTAAAGGTTACTGAGATCAGACTGAGGGGCAGCCCTAGAGAAGTGTGTATATAGGGGTAGTATGAACACATATGCCTCCTTTTGTTGGGAAATCTGGCTAAAATCAAGTCATACCAACTCCACTTTCTGTTTTTTACAGGAGTGCTATAACTTCTGAGCACTTCTGGCCCAGAAGAAAATTACATCAGTGCACCTTATACGTCAGGGAGAGTGCAAAGCTCAACACTGTAGGATTTCCTTGATTCCTACCCATGAGCTGCACTGGCTTGCAGTCTTGTACCACTCCAGAATTGGGGCTGTAGTTATTCTGTATTTCAAAAGGGAAGATACTGCCCTTTCTAGAAGTCATTGCCCGCCTTACGACATGTACCACAAATTGTCCCTCTCCTAAGCAACCAGCCCAGTTCCAGGTAGGTCCACCAGTAACCTGCTGAAGTTTGGTGCTCCGTAGTACATACATATAATTCTGCTTTCCTCAGTGAGAAGCTTCAGTCAAAAATATAGCTCCAGCAAAGTCTGAAGAGGCTGGTATAGTCCCAGAATATCACTCCTTGTTATCCAGCGTCATTCACAATGACAATGACAAATACATGCCTCTTCTTCAAATATGGCAAGGAGCTGGAAGCCCTCCACACCTAGCAGACCAGATTTCTTAAGCAGACAGATCATCTTGAAACTGGCTTTGTAGTCAATGTCCCAGCTGCTGTCACAGCCTGAAAGAGAATTATGGAGTTGGAGTACAGGAACCGGTGACATCAAGCCTCCTGTACACTCATACGAGGGAAGCTCCAGCATGGGCTCTGCTCTTGGGCAGCTCCGCAACTGCTTGCCACTGAATCACTGCTCTCCTAGGGCAAGTAGAGGAGGGGAGGGCAGGCTGGGCTGGTGATGAGAAGCTGACATCTGTGGCCCTGTGCAGACTGCACAGTTCATGAGGCTGCAGATACTTTCAGCTAGATGAGGCCTTTTGGGATTTGTGGGACTATGAGCATTATTGAGAGTTATATGTGTTCACAGGAGAGAATATACTCTTTAGACTACGTTACTCATTGTGTGAGTCACCATGTTGAATAATGTATGTTTCCTATATTTGGTAGATGACCCAATACATTGCACTACCATCCAGAATTATATTCCATATAAACACCACTAGCTTTTTTTTTTTTTCCTACTGTAAAAGCCCAAACCCATAAACCTAGGTGTGTTGCAAATTGATTGAATATGTTTGCATTTTTATTTTTCACATAATCAGTTACAGAACTTGTAGTATCAAGCCAGATCAGCCATATAGCAGCTGATAGTATCTAGATTATATAAAATTTGTATGTGTTCTAGTGGGAGACATGTTTACTTGACAGAGGATGATTCCAGGAGTTGGCTAGATTAAAACAAACAAAAAGAGCATTTAACTTCAAGAACTTATGTAATTCCACTGGAATCAATAAGGCTACTCAGGTGCTTAGAGCTAAGCACATGCATATTTGTTGGCATGGTTGCTAAACTATTATTCTTGCAAGGAACGAATAGCGATCCATCATCATCGAATGTAACACAATGCGAGGGGCTACTTTCATTAGAAAGAACAGCAAAACTCCCATTGATTTGAACAGAAGCAGGAGCAGGCTTTGACACTGAAGTACTAAGTTTGTGTAAACAAAAGATACTGCAAAAGCTCCTCATTACAAGTATTTATGATGATTGTGGAACCTGTGAGTCTTTTGGGTGTGGAGCCTCTGAGGTAAAGTGGTGTGGTGTGCCTGGATTTCTGAAGTAAACTAGTTTAGTGCATGCCACAGGAGTTAGAGTGGTGGGTGGCTAGACAGCTTCTCCGTGGTCTCCTTAAGGCACAGAAATTGTGCAGAGAATATGTTTTGTTTGAAAGGGTAATGCTGGCTGCTGACGGCAAACCTTGTATAATCTTGTGGATCTTCTTGATTAATGACGAAAAATTACTCATTTATCTTTGAAGTTTGGGGTAGCCCAGATACACGTGCATTTCAATCTGTCTTGCCTTGACAACATGTGAAACTCCACTGGTATGACAGTGGTTTGTATTGGACTCAGATCAGGGGCAGCAGGGCAGGGATGGCTTGATTCTGCAGGACACTGGCCTTCTGGCCTTGGGTCAGCCCAGGGCTCGTCAATGGGCTTGGTAAGATGCAAATGAGCAGCCAGTCTCATATGCAGTTTTTCCTCCCCATCTCTTTCCTCACTAGAACAAAGAGGCGGTGAAAACAGATGTACCCTAAATTAACTTATGAAAGACTGACCTTTTGAATTCAGCTTTGCCGGAGTAAAAATCAATGGCTTAGCTCTTATTAGTTCACTTTTCTCCAGTGTAATTAAGACCACCAGAATCAATGAGGCTGAGTAAGGTCCATCAACGTCAACACACTAACTTTGAGTATGTGGGTACTGAATGCTAAAAGTGAAGTTACCTCAAGTGAGCAGTTTCTGAGAAAGCATAAATTGCATTAGAACACATTTCCACCTCTGTGTGTTTACTTCTTGACTTTCTGCTACAGTGAAATAAGTTTTATTTTGTTTTAGTTTTCCTCAGGGTGGGGAACCTCAAGTTTTTTTCTGATGCAGGCCTGAACCACATTACAAATGTTACGTAGACAATCACTGTCAAACTATTAGTGAATTTGCCTTTCCTATCCCTTTTCTCACCCACCTTCAAGCAGTCAGCAAACCCTTTACTACAGACAGGCTTCTAGTTGAAAATTACTGTTACAGTCAGTTCTGGGGTGCCATGAAGAAATACTAGTTTACAAAACAATGTTCAGATCCAAACTAAACCCCCTACTTTTATTGAAAAGTAAATAACTGATTGTTCTGTGACTCTATATCAAGATGCAAAAAGCAGCACAACCAAATAAGGGATAAATAAACCAAGAGTCATTTGAGAATATATGAATTTCAGAGAGGTTTCAGCTCAGGACCCAAACCTCAAAGAGTATCATGATTGCCTCATGTCTGCAGAAGTTAAATTCACAAAGCTATTCATATGCATTATAATTATTTTGCACTTACAAATTTCTAAATCTTCTTTCACTATTAGATCCTAAAATTTGAAGTCAATGTAAGTCTTATTTCTCAATTATGAAGACAACAACTATTGCCTTGGACCCTGGCTATGCCTTTGATCCAGATCTAGTAGAGACTGATAGCAGAGAAATCAGAAGGTACAAGAAACACAATAGAAGAGAATTATCTAACAATCTGCCACAGGTATATTTCCATTCCAAGTGTTTCCTTATTCCCTTTTGACTCAAAGTATAAATGCTTACACTGCTAATGTATTTACTCAGTAAGTTTCATGATTTACAATGGAGTTGAGTGTATTCTCACTATCTAGAGGAATAAGCAAACATTTAATGCTTTTGAATCCTTGAAGCTTTTGAATTCTGGGATAGCATGTGGAAGCAACTTCTATTTTGTAAGCAAATATCTTGTTTTACATTTATATCCCTTCACTTGAACTAAGTTTTTTACTATTTCCAGTGTCACTTGTCTTTAGTATGGTATTTTTTATGCCTTTATTGTGACAGAAGGACCAGAATAGCAGCAATTTCTTTAGCGTCATTCTCATATTTGTAGTTTTTAAGTCTAATTGCTAGTATGTTATATAAAATACGTTTGAATGCTGACCACTGCATTCCGAATAGATATACTATGTCTCACTTAAATGATACAAATGTGACACAGCAAACATTTCACAAAAGTCTTTAACTAGTCCCTTTCAAGGATCAGGCTAGCTCATCACAGAGGTCTCCAGTTTTAAAATTAAAATTACTTTTTTAAAAATTTTGTTACTAGCCAAATCACTTTATTACTACCTTCCTTTAGTATTCTTGGATGAATACTAACTAGTCTCGATGACATCTTTTTCACTGAGTTTCTTATTTATTACACCCCTTCTTATTGCAATGCTTGTTTTTTTACAATAACTCTCAATCTTTAAAATTGAGATGTAGGTGTGGGAGAAATAAGAATGCTACCAGCCAAGGGTAAAGACTTTAATACCCCAAGTCTTGATGTGAAGATTTTTTTGCCTTTTACTAATTCTCTTATCATTCTGAAGTGTAGTTTCTTAACGCTAGTTTCAATCTGATCTCTCCTAGGTATTGTGAAATTTATTTATATTTTGGTCAATATTATCTTAGTAAGAGATATAGCTACTCCTTGAACATATTACTGTAAGTTACTTAGGCTTGCAAAGCTGATCACACAATAAAAGGAGGCGTGCACTTAGAATGCAATGGAAAGTTGCCAGCTGTTTTAATAATAGTTTATTTTTAGAGATTCTTTAACCTAGCACTTGACCATTTAATAACTGTATGTGAGCAATACAGAAATCTGTGAAATCTGTTGAGATTAATGTTTTTTCATAAGAGGACTGTCAAGTCTCAGCTGTCCAGTCATAAAGGCTTAGTTTTTTTTTACTTTTCTCACTTCAGAGTAATTCTTTCCTTGAACATTAGATTCAGGTTGAATCAGGTTGTGTGATTCGCTAACCTTCTACAAGACTGTTTTGGTGATCTAGAAGGCAGGC
>VYXH01007215.1:684162-694734 GCA_013397275.1 Burhinus bistriatus | reverse complement strand
GGGGTGAAGGGGTGGGAATAGCGTCCAAATAAGTAAAAGCTTTTATGCAATTTAAGAGACTGAACTGTTCTCCATTGTCAGTATAAATAGTACCAGAAAAAGCAAGCTTGAACTTGAGCAAGAAGATTTAGTCTTTAGGGAAGTCTTCTGAATATCAAGCTACCTAGATGCAAAATTTTCTGGGGAAATTGTGGAATCTCCAGCACTGGAGGCTTTAAAGATATTGAGCTAAATGTATGTCAGAGATAGTTTATATATAGTTAAAGATACCCAAGATACATACCACATGTTCTTTTGGAGCTCCTGCTGTACTACCTTTCTGTAATTGTCTTTCAGCTGTGTAGTGCTTCAATCAGCTGCTGGTGTTTGCCAAAATCCCATAGAAATGTTATATCAATGTAGAGAGGAAAAAATATACAAAAGGTAATAAGGTGAACACCCAACATAGAGCTAGCAGGTTGCTAAATATGCAAAGAGTTTGAAAGTTTACGAATTAAAACAGTTTCTTCAGGAGATAAAACTGGCTCATATTTAGCTCACAGTAGTGTGAAAATGATGTAAAACCACAGTCTTGAAGAGTTGGTTCAGAATGGGAAGCATGAGCTAAATGGCATTATTACAATTTATAAGCTAGAACATACTGTTGCTGCAACATATATGCAGTGTTGTCAAAATCAAAACTTTTCTTAAGTATGCATTGATTTTGGGGAAGGTTAACAAACAAGGCAGCTCAGGTACTATGTCTTTCCACTCGGTTCCAAACAGATCTGAGAAAGAAGTGACTTTGCTTCAAGCATCCTTCCCTGAAATCATCAGAAACTACATTTTTATAGAACAAAAACAGTTCATTTAGTTCTCGTGCAGAATTTGCAAAAGTACTATAATACTGAAATTTGTTCGTAAAAGAGAGTGGCAACAAGCTATCAGCTTGACTGCAATCTTTTTTAATGTCAAATGATTGAATATTAGTGCTAAGATTAATCCTACCTGCTGTCTGAATGCATCTTGTTTCACTTTTTCTAGATTAATAACAAATAACAGTGTTAGCTTTTGGCATGGCATCCTTTCTCTCTGTTCTAAGTGTGTATGAAGAGATGCAATGGTTTGTCTAACATGCAGCTGAATTTAGTCTCAATTTTCAGCAGTATTTTGTAGTTATCAGTGAAATAAATCAATAAGCACAGAAAAAAGCTGTAGTCTAAATAAAATGTATCTAGTCATTAGTCTAGACTAATAAATCTAGGTATTTTCTCTTTCTGGCTCTTCATCAGGAATGCACTGTGAAGAGAAAAGTTTTATGTGAATGTCACTGCACGAGCAGTTCTAATTACTAATAGAAGTCATCAAACCATTTAGTAGTGCAGTGACATTAAGTAATAATTAATAGACCATGTGATGTGTGGCTGCATGAAGTGACAATGATTAACCTGTGACATAACAGAGCGTGTCTGGAGAACAAGTGACATGTGATGTGACGCTGTTCGTTCTTCCCTGTGTCACTGGAGTTTGGCCTGTCTCCACTCACAAAATGAAACTGGGTTCAAAATCCAGAACCTGTTGACATGACTGGTGTTTGGAGCATGTACATGGTTCGCTACACATCAGCCTGAGCTTTGACGTGGTGGTTGAACCTCTTGTCATTGTGGCTGCTTATTTTGGAGCCAATATTAATGGGTCCTTGTGTGGCTCCACCCTAACTTCAAAGAGCTGGCAAAATGTCAGGATTTGCTCTACTAATGTATTAATTTTTTAATAAATTCTAAAAACTATAGTATCTAGACACTGAAGTTACAGCTGTAACTGTATGATAAGATTGTGTTACATAGCATGCATTCAGACGTGCATACGGAATATTCATTGTGATCTGTGTGGTTAGCCAGTATTTAGAATCTTGCTGCTTTTAGGAGAAGAAATTGGTGGGAAAAAATACTGTATTTCATTGTTGCAGCCAGTATACTTACAAAGAGTATACAAATTTTTCCATTTTCCAGACCAAGAATCAGTTTTCTTTCCAGAGACCTAGATTTCTGGTGAATACTGTGTTCAAAACCCCCACCCTTTTAAACTCATTTGTGGCTTTCTTCTCTGTATATTGCTTCCCTGGTTTCCTATGCTTTTTTGTTTCCTTTCTTTCTCTCCCTCTTCTCTAACGACATGAACAAAAGAACACTTCAGTCAACCCTCATCCGTGTTTTTAGGAAGCAATACCCAGAGAGGCCTTTTGCTAGCCTGTGTTAAGTTTTCACAAGGAGTACCTTGCCTTTGGCAGTGGTTTCTTATTATACTTACCAGTGCAAGAAGCATTTAACTTTTTTTTTTTTCTCATATAGTCGGTGTGAAAAATGCTTAGTAGAGCATTAACTTCAGGTTGTTGAAGTATACACATTAAAGCAGCTTGGAACACTTTCCAGCACACAAACGCAGCATGGTGCATATATATAAAATATAAAACCCCCTATGGAATCTACGTAGTAGCAAGTTCAGTGGCAAAACGCACAATCAAGTATTATCAACATTTCTTCTGTTTTTTTGAAAGTGAGATATTGTTTTTTTCATTTATTTCTTTGGAAAAATATTAACGTTCTATATTGAATGTTTTGGTAAGAACAGAACCTAAAATAGACTCGCCATATCACCTACTCAGTGATGGTATTTTCTTACGTAACGGTTTATAGGACACTCTGGGTTTGNGCTGCAGCCTCACCAGCGCTGAGTACAGGGGCACAATCACTTCCCTACTCCTGCTGGCCACACTGTTCTTGATACAGGCCAAGATGCCATTGGCCTACCAGCAGAATCATATTTTCTTTTAAGCTCCTAAGATGAAAAAAATACCTGAGGCACAGACCATGGGGGATGTAGAATATAGCCAACAACCTCAGAAGCAGCTCAAGCTTGACCGGAACTGATAAGTTCAGTTGTAACTGTGGACCTTTTATTGTCAGGAGGACATAGAGTAGTGCAAACTGAAGCCATATGGATCAGTCAAGATGTGTGCTCTTGAGAATTATTCAGCTGCGTGAGTTTTAACAGTGATGGTGCCTGAGGACATGTCTTGGACTAAGTCGTAGTTCTCTGGCAAGCACATAAAATAACTGTCCAGAAAATTATATTCCAGCTGCATCTCAAGCAAACTGATCTTCAGTGGATAGGGAGGAACACGTCAGCATCCTTGTATCGCATGCATGAAAGCTGAGGTTAAAGACATAACCCCAAAGTTGCACAGAGGCCTCAACTTCAATTACTGCAGTGGGAGCTAAGCATTCCTAAGCCTGAGCCTAAAAGCTACAGTAATCCTAGAGTGTCAGAAATACAGTAGACCAAAAATCAAGATCTATTGCTTTTACCCAGCTCTGTCATCCATTAAAGGAAATGCTTTGAGAACAGCTTTTTGGAATTTGAATGCCTAATATATTTGTGACAAAACTGTCTAGGATGAAGAATCTGCTGAAAAAAGTTTGAGGAGCATTAATTGTGACTGCCTCCTCCCTGTTTAGTATTACTTGCTTGGGGTTTCTGAGTCCAATAGTAAATGCAGAAGAACCCCAATTATTGCCACATTTGTTGGATTCGGTTACAATTTACCTAAAGGGCAACAAAGCCCTGTTAGCTGAGAAGAGACTGCTCTGTTTCTCTGTTCTTGAATCCTTGAGACTCAGAAACTGTCATCCTTACTAAATATGTTAGTGTTATAAATTTAAAAAAAAAGCAACCCTTTAGCTATCTACTACTAATAAAAGATGATCAACAGCTGTCCTACATGTAACAAAGTCAGGAAGTTCAAATTAAGCTTACACCTCAAACCAAACATACTAAATTGAAAAACATGCAGTTACCAGTACTAAAGAGCTGTCAGTCTATTCGTAGAAATGTTATATGGTAACCAGGTGAACAGAAGTATGAAATGACAATTGAAATCTACAAGTGCTCAGGCAATTTGCTGACTTGAATGGATCCAGGATTTCTTTATGATACTGCTGTTACTGTAGTCTCGGACAAGACAATATTCACTTTCAAAGACATAATAAATATTGTTGGGAATTTGTAATTGATGGGTATTGCAGAAATGGTCAACAAGGATTCTAAGACGCTCTGTTTAAATCCCATACAGAAAAAGTTGTAAACTCTCCAGGGTAATGACTATGACAAAGATTCCACTTGCATTGACTGTGTTTCCTTCCTCCAGTATGGGCAGAAATGGTTAAGGGCCAACTATTAGTCTTTCAGTAGCAAAAAACTTTTGACCAGTGAGTGCTGCTCCCTGGCGTGCCTTGGACCGGTAAGTGCTCACTGGTTAGTAGTTAGTCACTACTAGCTAGGTAAGTGTTTTCACATTTTTTAGAACTCTGCATGTACCTAGGAATTCCTGGGAGGTATACAGAAAGGACAATATTGCAGAAAGCTGCCGGAATGGTAGGTGATCATGTTTATCAAATTTCTTTTATTTTCCTCTTCTCTAATTTCCCCTTCCCTAATCTTCCTCTTAGGAGCTGTTGAAAAGCATGTGTTCTTTTGTGTTATTTATATTGTCAGACTTGGAAAGCTTCTTACCTGACAAAGAAAGTGGCTTAGTGGTTCCTATGTGCTATACGAACTGTTGATTTGTGTAGCTTGCTTCCTTTGAGGCGTGCTGATATGTTACACTGGAGTCGGGTGACTGTTTACAGACACTATTCACAGTAACTATGAATCCCTTGTAAACAGCCAGTACTTTTGCCTGGTTTTACATACAAATCAATAATCTTTTTGCAGCTGAGCAGATCATGTGATTTCTAATATAACTAAACAAGCAGCAGCATGAAGATATTTTCACCTAAAAACGGGTGCTAGAACTAAACAAATGGTTTTATTGCTTCTCTTAGGTTTAATTAAAATTTCAGAAAATCCCCACCCTGTCTCTTTCTTTGGCCTTGTGAATTATCAATACAGTGTAGGCATGGTTTCCTTATTAGTTTCTGGTACTTTAAGAACAAGTAATATCATACTTAAACTTAAGGATATATTCTGCAATGTTTATCTATGGGGAAAAGAGATACTTGTAGTGAAGAGATTACTATCCCAAAGGCTTTTTGCTTTTTTAAGGTCTCCCTCTTCATAGTAATGAAATTGACTGATTTAGAGAATTTGAGAATTTGCTGAAGAAAAGCGTATTTGTAAGGGCTGGGGTGAGGGCTGTATGTGCACAAGAAAAATTATCTATGTGAGTAACAATCACAAAACAATAGGCCTGAATGACAGTAGTTTGAAGGCTGGGTAAAATGCAAAAGGGTATTCTAAGTTCACTTTTAGGAAAAGACCTAAATTTCCAACTAGTGCACAACAAATAATAGTTGATCAGTAAGGTGATGCGTAAGTCAGTGGGTTGTGAAGAGCTGCTCTAATATTTCCATCACCCATTTGCCCCACAGCTGGCACAAGGATCTTCTGACTTGTTTGGCAATGATTAGCGGCCAGCATAAAGAGAAGAATCCCCAAGTCTGGATTGCCCAGTACTACAGAGAGGTGGGCAAAGTCCACTCACGATTTGTATCCATTATTCCTCAGAGGGAGACAAGGACTACAGCCAGTGCATTTGAATGTAGGAAATCAGACGCTGCTATGTTATAAATGCATGCTGGAAGATGTTTAAGTCTGTCAACTTGTTATGCTTAGTGCAGTCCTATAGGGACAGGATTCAGGGGAAGCTTTTGATCAATATTCTAATCATTGCTGTGGTGGGAAAAACTGCTAGTCTGAGAGGCAGAGATCTGTGCTAGGACTGGGGAGAGAAGAGATTAGTTCAGGGGCATCCTGCAGGGTACAGCCTAAACTTGTACTGGAAGGAAAGAGACATTTTAAAAGAATGACATATAATTCTAGCACGCAATGTCCCTGTAGGAAATACAAGTCAAGTGCACCAATAAATGAAAGAGAAAAATGCCATGGAAGGTAGTAAATCAAAAAGTAATTGATCGGAATATTTAGAGACCTTAATTTCAATTGCTGAAGTGAGACAATGGCATACTGCAAAATTCTGAGGTTTGGAAGGAGAGACTTGCAGTACTTACTGTTCAGCCCTCTTCGTTACTTCCCAGAAAGGGTGTGCTGGAGGAGCACAGCAGCTGACCCTGGAGGACATGGCTTTATTCCTCATTTTGGTACACTGTAGGGCTTCAGATTTTCAATAGCTTGACAGTTTAAAATTAGTTTAAAACTGAAGAATTAGGCCATTAAGTCCTAGATTTGTTGGGAATGGAAACTCCCGAGGAGCACTGCTGTTCTCTGGTTAGCATTGAAGCTCCTTGGGCACTGAAGGCACCCTAGTCTCAAAGTGCTGTAACTGCCATTCCCATTTGCTTTTGTGGCTTGTACTGCATTGAATGCTTGTTAGAACTAAATTAAGGTCAGTCAGGCTACTGATAATTCCAGTGAAGTTATACGCTTCTGTCATCTCTCCTACATTTTTCACTAATAATTTCATGTTTGATTTCGTTTATATTTTAATATTTTCAATTGAAGTGGCAATTATTCTTTGTCAGAACCCAGCCATTACTCTTGTCAAAAAGACATATGATGCATTAGCCTGAGGGCAATTGCTAATAACTACGTAGGTGACATTCGGTTACATAGGATGGGCAAGTCTACATATATCTTTGTCAAGTGGTCAGGGTTTGCACGGCCTGTAGTTTACAGTATTTGGGAGTGCTGCCGAACTAATAATGCAAAACCAAACCAAACCAAATTTCAGTTTGGCTTTGATACCATTTTGCTATAATCATCATCTGCTCTCTCCTGGGTTCATTGAAGTCTTTTTATGTTCGTGTTTTATAACCGCAACTGAAACGAGCTTGGTGAAAGGGGTGCGAGGGGGAACATTTGGTTGCCATATAGTGTTTCTAAGCATTTGCAATGACAAAGCTTTCTGATTACTGGGAGGAAGGGACCAAATGATATTTTCTTGCACTGTTTCAGCTTGTGCAAGATACCCTTTGCTCTGCTAGACCCTACTATCCTGCTCATGTTATGTTTGCTTTCACTTTTTACCTCTCAAGAATGTTTTAGAACATGATAAAACAACCTGTGTTTTGTTTCATTGCCAGTGGACCTGGGGGCCAGATTTTAGAGTATTCAGATTCATTTGGGAATCCCATGTCATATCTGCATCTTTGGAGCTTTAAAAATCAGGTTCCACTAATACAGCTGAAACAGGCCCAGGTGTTTTCTGTGTTATAACAAGAAGAGTGGGATTTTGCATCAGCTGTGCATGAGGGAGGGGAATAAACTACTGTGTTGGTGTGATGCAAATATATTTTATTTCCCTATGAAGAGAAAAATTCTCATGGCAAAGATTATTCATTTATTTATTTTAACAGTGAGGTATGCAGTGTTCCTCACACCTTAACCCACTGGCAAGCCTCCATTTTCTCACAGAGTTTGACTTGATACGTTTTCTGGATAAAATTGTGGCTACATTGAAGTCAGTGGCAGAATTCAGCAAAAATCAGGAAACGGGATTTCACACGCTAAATACAGATGTTTATACAGATGTTACAGATTGTTTATTCTACTTTCAATGATTAGTGTATAGACATCATTAGACATCTTATTTGCCTTTAATTCTGTGCTGCTTTGCCCTTCTTCACCTCATTCAACAAGGGAGAAGGGAAACAATGGATTATTTTGCTTTACTTTGTGGGTCCTTTTCATTTTCTGCCCAGTTTTACACAAGACTTCTGTACTGGAGCAGCTGTCACCACAGGAAAGTGTTTAAACATTGTGACATTTCAACTCCAAACCAGCAATGAACATTTATGATATGATCATTTATATCTAATTATCTGAGCAAGTTGTACCTATAACTTCCTTTTAAGGCTTCAGGAGACCCATGTCATGCCCACCACCCTCTTTGTTCTGAAGAGATGCTTTGCTTATCAGCTTGTCCCTTTCAGCCTGAGAGGGCTGGGTTTGCTAATCTTCCTTTCTGCATCTCCCTATGCTGCTTGAAGAAAGCATATCCCAGGCCCCTCTGACTATTTTATCAGCCCCTCTGACTACTATTTTTATATACCTTCCTACTTCCCAGTAGTACTTGCCCAGGCCATGCTGTCCTTTGTTAGTCTGTTGTCAGCACTCACCCAGTCTTACTGTGTTGGTATAGTGCAGTACCTCATCTTGTCTCTTTCCAGGGACTTCAAGACTAGGTACAGACCATTCCTTCTTCTCAAATCACACACTTCCTACTGACCAGTTCCTGCAATCCCTAAAAGCAGTGTTCCTTATTCATGCTTTTAGTCATCTAAGGTAATCTAGCTAACACGATACCTAAACATTTAAAATGTCCCTTTTGGAGAGTAGCAGCTTTCAGCTGATAACGAAAGCCCTTCAGTCATCTTTAATATTATTTTCCAAGTCGTCATCCCCATAGAAAAGACTGGTCCTCAGATGCACACACTGAGAACCTAGTGGCAAAAAAATCGCCATGGACAGCACTGTGGGTATACAGGATGATTTCTTCCCAGCTGTTATTGTAATGCTTCCACCAGCACGCTTCTACCTCAGATCACCTTTAATTTGCATCAAGAAAGCATAAATCCTTCATGAAAGAGTGCCACATGTGTCTTCTGCAACAAGACACAGAAGTTGTGAAGACAAACTGCCTGCAAAATTTGCACAGTTCCTAGAAATGCAAATGTATATAACCTTGTAATTTCCTTCTTAATAAGATATGAAGGGGTAGTAAATTTTTCCTCTCTGCATCTTACAGTAAGCCTCTCACTTGCAACCAGAGCAATTAGAACAAACCCCAAAGCTCCAAGGCTATGGCAGCATTTCTGTCAATATTAAGTAAGAAGCTTTTTTAAAATATGAACAGGAGCTTATTTAGGATTTTAGAATTTCTTGTAACGTGGCCGTTTGAAAGCTGGGGGCTGGCTTTCCAACCAGTCCTTGCCGTGAGGGAACTTGCCTGAAACTATGACTTGTTTTCATCTGGGAACGCTCATGTCCATCTTTGGAATCTACTTCACAAAGAATGAAAACCCAGAGCTGGTCAGTGAATGGCTGCAGTGCCTCATGGTACCAGCAAGAAAATGAAATGGGAATCATAGGCTGGAAGAGGTGAAAGCACAGGTATGTAACAGAGTAGTAAAAATTTTTCCAGCAGCATTTTCTGGCTCTCTCTGAAGACAATGAGCGTGATGATGCCTTCACTTCAATGGGAACAGGAGCAGGCCCCCAGAGAAGAGTGCTGGGATCCATATTGTAAACCCCCTGCTAATAGCTCTGTTAAATAGCTTTGGTGTTGACAATGGAAGTACCAGCTGTGCACACTCTTGACTGGAGAAAGAGAGTTGGGGAGATGTGAATATATGTGGGAACATCTGGTGTGGAAACTAATCAAACCGCACAAATTATTTTCTCTGTGTTAGTGCTTAATTGTTCTTCTCTATGCCAAAAAGGAGAACAGGAGGTGAGTGTCAAACCTCTTCGGACAGTGCGGCAAATCCTTCTAACAGGAAGAATTTTCTTCTTCCCTTGAGATTCAAGTTACTGTTCTTGAAAATGAATCTATAGACCAAGTTTTTTAAGAAAAGAAAAAACAGCTACTCTTCATAGGATGGGTGTTTCCCCTTTCCCCTGCGCCACACATATACCCGTGCTATGCCTGTGTATATAGGCAAAAATGCTCTTCTTTTGTTAGTCTCCTGTCTGAGAAGACCTTTTTTTCCCCATGTAATCCGCTGCACTAATGTTCTGTTCTTGCAGCAGGAGTGATTTGGTTCCTGTGACAAAAATCAAAGTAATATTTAACATGGCAATATCAGAAGAACAACTGCAGATATCCTGGCAATTCTTATTTCAGATTAGATAGGTACATAGTTTTGAGCAAACTATTGTCTGCTGTAGTCCAGTTAACCAAAGCTCTGCATTATTTGTAACTGTGTTTTGCCTTTACAATTCCATGCCAGCTTGTCTTACTGGAACACGATGCTGACACCACATCACGTCTAATTGTGTGAAATAATTGTCTTGCATTCTCAAGAGCTGTTTTGTATTTGCCTAAATTATACAGGCATTAGTATGCTTAAGTGCATCCGGATGGGATTCAGATGTTTGGTTAAACAGAGTGTTGTGTTCCTTATAGCCACAAGATGTCAGGCTAATCTGAGTAAGGAGCAATTAGGGAGGTCAGAGTACTGTGTCTATGTATGCGTATAGATTTATATATGTGTGTATATATATGTAAAAAAGATGATGAAGATAATGATTAAATCTTGGATTTTTAAGGGCTTCTAAAGAAGCCAGATAACCAGTTCTTTCTAAAGCCCAAACACTTTCATACTCACTTCCTTAGAACTATTTAAAGCTCTCAGCCCTTCCTGTTTTATGCTAAGACGTGCTTTGGTAGAAAGCCTGCAGTAGTGACGAGTTCCGTGCACTTGAATGCAAGGATTTTGCGTTTGGCCTGCTGTCTTTTGAGTCAGTGGTCCCAGTGACTTCAGTTGGGAGTGGAGGTATGTGAATAATGAGTCTGAAAATGCAACCGACACATGGTTCTAAGAAGGCTTTACAAACACTACCCCCGCCCCCCCC
>VYXH01007215.1:667499-680788 GCA_013397275.1 Burhinus bistriatus | reverse complement strand
TTTTTTTTTTTTTTAATACGGTTGCCATCCTGAACTGACTTCTAAGTCTTTGACATCTGTTACAGGAATTGTACGTTTGTCATTTTCCTCTCCTCTCTCTTAGAGACATGTTTTTGCTTGAGACTTGGCACATTTTTAATATCAGTAAATGGCCCTAATGAAAAACGTGAAAATGGAAAGCATGTAAAAATTCCTACTACAGAATCAAACTGATTAATCTATGATTATCTGGTTGTTGTTTATTTATGTACTTCATCAACCCACTGCACTTGGTTCAAAACACAGGAAAAATCTGGTGTTTAATAGAAAGTATGCTTGTTGGTTAAACTGGTGTATATATTTGAAAAATGGGAAGAGAGAAAAAAGTGGCAAGACAATGTTTGAAAGCAGCAGAAGAAAATGCAGAGACATTAGAGATAGGTGAATTATGAAGAAGGTAAGTACATTCAATCAGTTGCTCTTTATTGGCTTGAGGGTAATCTCTGCCATATTACAATGTACTGATTTATGGACTAATTAGTTGTACAAAACAAAAATATTTGTAGAAAATATTTCTCTCAAGCAGCCACCAAACAATAGGAAAATGGATTTTGTGTATTAAAAAATTAAATTCAATATATATTTATGAGCCCATTCAAAATGTAGAGTCTTTTTGCCACCAGATTTCCAGTAAGCAGAAATATCTATGTATCAAAACCTAATTGTATCAGTATCTAGACATTTATGGAAGAAATTAAATGCCTAAGCTATAGGTATTCCAAGCTATAAAAGATTTTATATACTAATTTATAAAGTCATAATATTATTATTATATGAGCTTTAATACATCCAATAAAGAAAAAAATCAGACAAGGAGCGGGAAGAAAAACCCATAGCCATCTCTTTCCTTTGGAAGAGGATTTTAGTGTTTTACTGTCTTTTCTGTATGCATACCTTTTAATTTCTCAGATTGGTAAGATGCTTCCAATTACTGTAATTCGTATATAACGTCCCTTCAAAAAAAAGTAGGTGTGGTTTCCTTCTAGCCTTAGACTGAAGTGCAAAAGAGAAAAAATCCAAAACAGCAAAATCAAATGTGTGAGTTACATATCACAACATTGAAACTCCAAGCATGGTAGGCAAAGACAATGTTTTGGGAGGTGTAATATAAAATAGACTTGGATAAGATAATTTGAAGTAAGTGGGTGGCAAATACATGCAGATGGAAGACTATTTAACTTCAGATTTGTGTAATTTGGATGAAGTAGGGAACTGTAGGTCTCAGTACTTAATGTGGTGGACGGGGTGTCAGAATTAATCTCCTTCTCTGTAATTGACTTTGTAAGTCTCTCAACATCTTCAAGCTTCAGTCCCCATGAATAAAATGGAAATAGCATGCCTCCCTGCTTTACAGTAGTGTCATGAGGCTAACCTTAGTAAAATCTGGGAGATACTCAGATGCTAGATATTGTCAGTAAATGAGAAACCTGTCAAAAAATTGTTCACCACTAAATCTACATAGTTTAGTCATCGTTCCTTACAGCCTACTCAATGAGAGAATTGTAAAAGTAGTTGTGACTCTCTACCCGATCTAGGGAGGCAAAAGAGCACTGCTAAGACTAATTCATAAGTACCAATCCACCTACTTTTTGCCCGTGGGAGATCTCTAGAGCAAAGTAATAAATATATTTTATAAGGGCATAGAAAAAACTCTGACACGAGGGAAGAAGGCAAGCTGTAGGATGGCAAAAGAAAGCAGTATAATAAATGTAATTACTGGAGTGCTCTACATGCCGGTTCTCCCATCCTACCAACCAACAGTAATTAGAGGTAAGAGATGTTAACAAGAAATGCATTGAATGAGTCAGTGTTGCCATTCAGAGCCTAGTTCAGTCCCATGTTGAACATGGTGACAGCAGATGCCAGTACAAGGCCTGGAGGGAAAATGTTCTCTTCTGAACACATTTCATTTTCTATCTCCTTATAAGAATTACATTTAATGGTTTAGGAGGTGCGTGGTGAAGAGCAGATGTAACTGCTGGCCTTATACAGATCTTGGCAACGCGGTTCCTCCCACACTGAGCTTGCTCTGCATTGGCCTGAGAGAGGCCTGTGACATGGTTTCTCAAAAGTAGTTGTGGCTTACACAACCACAGATGGAACAGATCAACCTGAGTGCCATTATGCGGCACATGCAGGACAACCAGGCGACCAGGCCCAGTCAGCATGGGTTCATGAAAGGCAGGTCCTGCTTGACTGACCTGATCTCCTTCTATGACAAGGTGACCTGCTTAGTGGATGAGGGAAAGGCTGTGGATGTTGGTTACCTGGACTTCGGTAAAGCCTTTGACACCGTTTCCCACAGCATTCTCCTGGAGAAACTGGCTGCTCATGGCTTAGATGGGTGTACTCTCTGCTGGGTAAAAAACTGGCTGGAAGACTGGGCCCAAAGAGTTGTGGTGAATGGATTTAAATCCAGTTGGTGGCCGGTCACAAGGGGTGTTCCCCAGGGCTCAGTACTGAGGCCGGTTCTCTTTAATATCTTTATCAATGACCTGGATGAGGGGATCGAGTGCACCCTCAGTAAGTTTGNGAAGGGCAATGAAGCCGGTGAGGGGTCTAGAGCACAAGTCTTATGAGGAGTGGCTGAGGGAACTGGGGTTGTTTAGCCTGGAGAAAACGAGGCTGAGGGGGGAGACTTTATCACTCTCTACAGCTACCTGAAAGGAGGTTGTAGCGAGGTGGGGGTTGATCTCTTCTGCCAAGTAACAGGTGACAGGACAAGAGGAAATGGCCTCAAGTTATGCCAGGGGACGTTTAGGATGAGTATTAGGAAAAATTTCTTCACAGAAAAGGTTATCAAACATTGGAACAGGCTGCCCAGGGAAGTGGTTGAGTCACCATCCCAGGAGGCATTTAAAAGATGGGTAGATGTGATGCTTAGGGACATGGTTTAGTGGTGGTTTTGGCAGTGTTAGGTTGATGGTTGGACTTGATGATCTTAAAGATCTTTTCCAACCTAGATGATTCTATGAAAAGGTGTTGAAAAACAGCTGCTTCATGAACATCTGGACTAGATGGCTAGACTAGCGCTGCGAATTTCACAGCTGGAGCCAAAGACAAAGCTGAGACGGTGCTGACAGGCCTAGGCTCTTCCAGCAGATAAGTGAGCAGTGTTTCACCTAGATAGGAGGTGAAATCCTCAAGCAGAGAGTGTCCTGTCCATGCAAGGCTCAAGTCTTGCAGTTTGCAAATCAGAGACTACAACGCCAAATGCTGTGTCTATGAATTTATGAGTATGTATGTAGTATCTAGATTGGCTTTTCTGCTGAGATCCTCATATATTTTTAGTCTTGGGGCATCTTTCTCTTTCTTTGCACTCTGCCAGTGTTGGGTTTCCCCCAAATATTGTAACTCTTGAGAAAAGTGGATTTTTTGCTTTTTGCTTTTTTTCCCTTTGGATTCCAATGCCTTTCACATACGCTTCTGTTTGGGACTGAGGTAAAATTTGTGTCTGACTGGTAGTGAGAACAGAATTGTTAATTCTACTTCATCTTGTTCTTGCTGGTCTACATTTTCTTTTCAGTAACCTCTGCTCCTGTGTGACGGTGTGCTTCCCTCTCTCCAGGCGCCACCTGATCTTTATCTCCTGTAACCCTGCCCAAGCGATAACCACCCGTGGTGGTCATAATGGGTGCTTGTAGTTGTGATGGCAGCATCCGGGGCTCAATGTGGTTCTGGGGAGACAGATAACAACACAATTGCCAAGGGCTAACTTGAGCAATGCTGATTCTGTGGTCAATATGCAAATATGACTATAGGTCAATCATCTTACCCTCATAAATAGTGCACAGCCCAAGAGCCCTTTGAGCTCTCCTGAATGGCAGCGGGCTGCACGTCAGGATCTCACCTTGAGTCAGGACGCTGCTCAAGGTTACTCCTCAGGGTTGAGAGATTCCTTCCCGCAACAGATCCTTGGTAAGTGACTAAAAGCATGCTGAACTTTGCAATCTTAGCTAAGTGATATAAAGGATTGATTGCGCACATATAATCCTTTAGATGTAAACCGTTGACTAAGTCTGGGACTAGGATTGTATCCAGCCACACCTAGACTCCTCTCTGAGAAGGAGTTTAGAAAGCAAGGGGGTCCTTTCTGAAACCTTGACTCAACAGGAGGATCTGCCCGACAGTTCTCTGACCCTGTCCTCTCTGCAGTAGATAACCCGTGTGCCTTGCCATCTTGAATCTTGTTAAACTGTCGCATCTATTATCAACTTTATTAAATCATAAATTTATTATATCAATAAACATATTGCTGCTTCTCTCTTACGAGTGAAGTGCATTGCTCCATCCGCGACATCCTGCAGTGTGGGCTTCAACCTTCATTTCTGTATTTAACCTTCTAAGTTTCTACACTGTGAAGCTGAAGACTTTGTTTTAGTATTTGAATCCCATTTCCTGTGAATGCTTTTTAACTCTATTAGCTGAGCAAATCTCAACTTCTAAATGTGATTGGTATTGTGTTTTAGCTTACTGGTTTTTGACATATGTGCCAGCTTTGAGCTGGGCATGTATTTAGCAGGCTTGTTTTGCAGGAATAATGTAATAGACTTGTCCATGAGGCCAGTAAAACTAGCAAAAAGTGAATAATAAACTAAGCTATTTTAGTGCTTGAGGTCCAAATTTATTAGTGTATTTTTGTAAATACATTAAATTCTCCTGTCATTAAATGACTTCTATTAAACTGTAGGAAATAATTTATGAGATATCATGATAGTTAAAAACATGATTGCTATCTTTAATGTATCATCCAGTACATGTTATTAATTCTCATTAAAAAACAGAATAGAAACACTAATTTCTTAATGTCCTCTGCATTCATAACCCTTAATGAAGTGTCATAGTTACCTGTTCAGGCAAGGAATAATTTCACACCATTTGTGATACATCTATTTGTCCTGCACATCACTTGTGGGATCACATGTTGGTTTGATTCCCATTCTAAAATGAGGAGGTGTGAGGTCGTATTTTGTAAATAGTTATACACGTTGTGCATAATAATATTATGTTATATATACACATTAATACTATACATAGTGGTAATTATAACCAAAGCTACTAACAAGTTTTGAATATTTTTGTAGTGTAACACTTCATTCATACTCAATGTGATGCAGAGCTTCAGTGTCTTGAACTGTTCCCTGCCTTTGCCAGTTGCATTTTGGGTTGTTTTAGGCAACTCCATTTACCTCTCTGGGTCACAGTTGCCTCATCTGTATTAAAAGATAAATGATACAGAACTTCTGTTCAAAGTATCTGAGCATTTAGAGGTTGTAGAGAATAACAATCGAGTCTATTGTCTCTTCCTTGAGGGTTTTTGAAGTATATCAGTTGTGATAAATGGAAGTGCTTTGACATTCTGAGTATCATAAGAATCTTGTAAGAATGATTTTGCCATGTGTTTATTTAGTTACAGTAGGCAAATACATCTTTTCATTCAATATGTTTACAGAATCTTGTCTGAGAGCCCAAGCCTTTGAATGAGATCTCAGTAGTGTCAATTAAAAAACAACAATTATAGACAGCAGCCACTAATTTTGCATCCACAATTATTTGCAGGTGCAAAGTGAACCATGTTCCCAGTAGATGTACAAGGATTGAAATGTTTTCATTAACATGTTCAGGTAACACTGAAAACAGTCATTGAGAGTTGTGAAAGCATCAGCTAGATGAAGGCCTCTTAAAATCAGGGAACATAAAATATGGCTTGCACAGACTGGTAGAGTAAAGGCCCCAATGAGCGTACATCTCATAATGTGTTTTTGCTAGTTTTGGGGAGGAGTGGTGTTGCACTTCTGAATGTAGAAAATGCATTAATCTTAAAACAACTGATATCCCAACCAGAAAAAATTTCTGAAATAGCCATTCATGCTGTGGAGCTGAATCAGAAATTGGAGAATTTGCAGGATTATTCCAATTTATTTATTTATTTTTTAAAGATTTGTAGTCATCTTTACTTTACAGGCAATATTGTCCTCCAGATGTATCCTGCTGCGCTGTATTAATTAACTTTGCATCTAGCATAGTAGCTATGAACCATTTTTATGAATGATGTATGAACATTTTTCTTCTGTTGGTATCACACAGGAATCTCTTTGACTCTCGTGGCTTGTCAACTGACTGTATATAAAGTGGTTTGTGATATCACAGGTGGGTAAATAACCCCTTTCAGACTTGTTAAATAGAAAGTAGTTGCTAAGACATTTTGCATAGTGCTATGCAGCGAAATGGTTTTAAAGGTTTTTATACTAGTTTTTGTCAACATTGTTTTGAAGAGATTAACGTAAAGATTTTATTTTGTGGTTTGCTAATGTTACTTTCTGCAACATAGCTAAGAAGATTTTTGTTTTGGGCTATTGCCATTGCATTGAAGACCTGGAAAATACTAAAACTTCTGTAGAATAAATGAGGATTTGGCTATCACTGAAAATGGAGGGGATGAAAGAAAGAAAATATCACTGGTGTTATGACTTGAGTCGTGATTTACCTGTGCATTAAGGAAGAACAAAAATATGTAAGATGTGTAGACATGGCACTTAGGGACATAGTTTAATGGTGGACTTGGCAGTGTTAGGTTAACAGTGGGACTCAATGATCTTAAGGGTCTTTTCCAACTGAAATGGTTCTATGATTCTATGTACAGGACAACGTTAACCTTTCCCCTTCATTATCTAATTAATATTACAGTCTAAAAAGAAAGAACAATAATGGCATTGTCATAAGTGTCTGATTACAGATTAAGTAAAATTGGCGACTCCATTTTAAGGTTATAAAATGATTTTTGGAGTGACCAGTAGTCCCAGAAATGGTATTTTGGAACGCACATGACTAGAGAACTAAAGACGACAGAATTTAAAAAGCCTTACTGTGATCATTACAGACACTCAAACTTTGTTAGCCAATAATCTGAATTCTCAAAGCTTGTTGAATTTATAGAGATACTTACAAACTTAACAGTTAAGCATGCCTGTAAGATCAAGAGTGATCTTAGTACTTCCAGATCTAGGCTGCAGTGATGGTGCTGGAATTCAGTTCTGCTCCACTAGATGTGACTTGTGACCTGCAATATTTCTTCTGGAGAAGAAATTTAAGCTTAAACTTCTTTGAGTTCTGTATTCAGGTTGCAGCTGTGGGCTCTCTTAAATTCCATCACTTGGATTAGGTTAGTAATGAATAAAACCTGATTTTTTAATTATATTTAGTTTTCCAAAATAATGGAATGTGACTTTCTTTTTTTTTTTTATGACTTAGTGTTTGAAGAATATTACACTTGAGATTTAAACCGTAAACTTTGCGTAACTCTCCTATATGTTAAAGATTGCACCAATTTCATAGATTATCATATGTTGCTTTGCAAATTACAGTGTGATGTAGAAAGACTTTAATTTCCTCTTCCACTAAAACAGGGAAGAGTCCACTTCACCGTACTTTTGTTGTAATAACAGTAAAGGACAATCTCTGGGAGTTTTGAACATGGAGTACTTGTGAAAACCAGGCAGTTTCTATTTAGAATGCAAAGGCACCCAAGTTAGGAAGATTTTGGCCTCAGTGCTGGGGTGTGTCTGTGTATATATATATATTTTTAACTTTTTACACTTATGTGCATCACTTCTCATGTCCCTTTCACCCCTATCAATGCCTCTAATATTTCTTCTCTTTGAAGAAGAGTACTCTTGAACTGTAAAGACTTCCAGTATATAGGATTGAACTGATGTCATTATTCTTGACAGGTCTTGTTCAGATGTATAAATGTCAGAATTAACTTATTAGTAATTTGTTACAAAGACCTGCACGGAGTACTTGAGTGAAAATTACACTATGTGAGAAATAGAAAATGCTTATCCGCAACCAGTCTCATTTTCTCAAAACAAACAAGCAACAGCCTGAAACCCCACTGCTGACCTTCTTTTCCCAGAATACACTATTACTTTGATTTCTCAACAATGGTTCACTTCTAGTACAAAAATGGTATTTCCATTGACAACAGCACACTTGAACACGTGTACAGCAACTTCACTGAGCAGCATCATGTAAGTAGCAGGTGTCTTAGCAACTGTAGCTAGAATATGCACATCGGTAAACATACATGCGCAAATTTTGATGGGGGAGCGATGCCTGCGTATGTCCCGGGGTGAGATGTAGTTGCTCTTGCTGACAGATGCAGGACTAACACCGTTCTGTTGTGCTTTCTGTAACTAGGCTGCCACTCTGGTACTACTGACTGCCATGGAACTCTGATTCAGTGCACCTCCATAATGTGATCTTTATTCCGGTCCTTCTCAAAAATGAGTCTTAGCTAGCAATGCTTGCAGGAATTCAGCCCTGAAGCCTTTAGAATCCGTTTAGGTCTACAGATTGCATAACGTTAGTATTCTCCATGCTCTTTGAGGCTGTAAAACTTCTTGAGCAGTATTTCATCGTGTATATGTTTGGGTCTGTGTAGACAATGATGGCCAGAAAAACAATGAATGGAAACATACGCTTTGTACTGGAATTTTATCTATTGCATATTGTGGCAAAAACAGTGTCTTGGTGAACATACTTGATGAACTTTCATTTCATTAAGCAAAATGCAACATCCGGTGCAAAATGCTGCTGTTCTGCTCGTTTGTTTTGCATATACTGCTTACATCCTCTTCTTTCTGATACTGTATGATGGTGGGAAGAGTATTAAGTTGGTTAATATAAAATTTCTGATTTATAATGCCAGATCTGCATTGTGGTGGATAAATGTTTGCATCCATAAATAATTAAACTTACAGTTTTTCTTAGGAATGAATTAATTGACTATGTCTTAATATTTACATCTGTAACATTTGCAAGGACAAACCTGAAGGCTGGGCTGGAGGTTGGCTGAAAATCTGGTCTTGCATATTCTATGAAAAATATTACTCAAATTTCTCACAGGTGAATAAACCGCATGCATGGATGAATCTAGTTAATTCAATGGTTTAATAAACCTAGAATCCCAATGAGGCTATAACAAAATCCCCCTGGTGTCTTGGAGTTATGAGAAAGATGTATAAAATTATATGCAAGCAGAAGATCTCTTTCTGAATTTGAGGAGTCTTTTGCACATTATTTTTTTGTTCTGTTCACTACATGAAATAACTTCCTATCTGTGGCTCAGTCATGATAAAGTATTAGATGAATTATCATTTGAGGGCAATATCTGGGGTCAATTTGTGTCTGAATAGTTTTTTTTTTTTTCCTTTGGAGTTTGTTTTTGAAAAAGTTATGCAGCACAAAGACAGATGCCTCTCTCTTAATTTTTCCTTTGAGAAAGATGGCTAGCTTGAAGTGGAAATTTCTGCAGCTCTCTTGTCAAGGAGCAGCACCTTGACAAAAGCTGCCCCATTTCCAGATGTTAAACACATGTGGATCCTGGATCAGAACCAATTCACTAGTTAGAAACACAGGAATTGCAAGCTGACTGGGACTGACTGATTTAGCAAAACAACTGATACTAATATAGCTGCTTATATTTAATTATGAATGCTATGTTTAAGGTCATTGTACTCTCAATTATGATCTGGGCAACCAAGCACTCTGAAGCCTAGTCAGTTCTTGGATGCTAAACCTTTCAGGAAAGAGAAAGCATACAGGAAATAATAATTCCACAGTAGGTTCCTTTTGCTGTGTTCTGATACAGAACCAAAATCCTAGGTTAGTGATCCTGTTGCTCTTGTTATTTTTTCAGTATCATGTATGTGTTTGCTATTTACAGGCATTCACAAGGACAGGATACCCACTCCAAGAAACCTAGAATATGTTGTAAGGGGTATATATTTCCAGGTGAAAAATAAAGCAGATACTGCGACTACATGTTCTCATGGAAAGATCCTACCATACCTTCAGGAAAAGGAATCTGTTGTTCTTCACAGCTTTTGAAATGGGGTACAGGTTCTGCCTTCGTTTTCCACTGAATTAAATAAAAAAGCAGGTAAAGCAATGCTGAGTGATGTAAATCTCCTCTTCTCTCAAAAGATGCACGCATAATTTTACAAATATACTTGGAGTACACTAGCAGAAACTTATATTCAAAATTTTCAATTAGTGAAGTTCTCTAGAGTTCAGAAGAAAAAATAATGAAGCTGAAGAAAAGGATGATTTATAAGAAAACTTTCCACTGAGTGTAGTCCTGTATAAAATTGTAATTTTATTAATAGGTGAGGGAGGATAAAATGCATGAAATGGTAGCTAAATATGTGGAAAGCCATATACTGTGCCCTGGTTTAGCAGATCACGAGTATATGAAATTGGAATGCAGCTGAATTGATTGTGATCTGATATTCATTATACTTCAGTACTGCTGCCAGAATCCCTTCTAACCAAACGTGCATAACACGCTTTCTTAGCACTTTCACAAAGCCTTGAGTTTATAATGACAATTAAAGTGCATGTTTTCCAATAATGACACAATCTGAATTTGGTCTGTACTAATAAGCTTTAAGAAAACTTAAATTCCACATTTTAATACCACAAATCCACTTAATTATAGGTAATCTCCAGCTCTGCATGTCACCTGCATTAGCATTTATATTCCTCATTGAGTCTGCAATATAATTTTCTGTTTATTGTCGTGAACATCCTTCTAATATATACCTGCAATCACATGTGGGCCATGACTGGCAACCAGCCAAGCTCTTAATTTGTCTTTGCCTTATCTTATTTAGCCCACTGAAAGAGAGTGCCAGTGTGAATAGCAAACATTCTACATGAAGGGCCAAGGTGACAGCCTGAACAAACACCAGCTTGTTGTCTTCATCATCATCATAATCATCTTCATAGGATTCTTTTAGAAACGAAGACCTGATTTACCTACCAATTTCTGGAGGCTGGCTACTGGCCTACAAAACTTGCTTCCTCAGCGGAAAGAGCTCATCCAAGAAGGCAGTGCCCTAAATTCTGCTCTGTTCACCATTTGGAAGAGGCAACCAGGTAGAATTTATTTCTCCCAGGAATTTTTCTTTTGCCGACTGTTTTCCTTACTAGGCTATTATGTTGGTGAAATATTTACAGTCATTATGATGAAGATTGCCAGGAAATGAATTCACACAGTCTTGCTACCATTTGATCTGATTTTTTTTTTCTTTTTCTTTTTTTTTTTTTTCCCAGGACTTTGAAACACTGCTGTGGTTTTGGCTTGCCTCTCTATTCTTGCTATCCTTTTCTGCCACACTCGGTAATTGGCCTAATAAAAGGCAGAAACAAGAATTTATTACACCTTGGGCAATACTTGAAACAAACTTTATTTGCTGGAGCAGCACTTTTTATCTACTCGCTGCTGTATATTTTGACACTCCTTCTAAATATTAAATTTGAGTTTATTAAAAGTTAAATCTTGGCTTTTTTTGTGATTGCTGCTGTTTTTGCAGTTTCTTAGGCAGACTACTATATATATAAACATATCATTTTAATGAAGCTTTTAGAGAAACAATATAAGCTGTGGCTATATCTACTTCATTACTGCCAGAATCCACAAAAATGGTATGAATTAAAGACTAGCTTCTGTAATACCTTGTAAAGTAGTCTTGGAATAATTTTTGTGATGAACTGAAAGAACAAAGATGAGAACTATTCAACTTTTCATACCTTTTCCAAGCTTGGGATTTGATGAAATTTTCCTCAAACAAATGATAAGCTTTATGTTTTAAACTGTTTGCAAAAATAATGACAGTAGTAAAAATAAAACCAGGTTAGATTGTTATGATATAATTTTCAGGGTTGAATCTGTTTTTCTTCCACATACTAGGTGAGAAAAATGACCTTTTTTTCTCCCCCCCCCCCCAAAGTCCTTAAGAAATAGCAATACATCATCCTGGAACTGTTTATGCAGGAATTTTTATTCTTTGAAATCTTCCAGTGTTAAAGCAACAAGAAAACATTTAGAATGTCCTTTGGTGGAATCTTATTACACTTGTTATATATGTAAACTGATATTCTTTGATGCCAGCACGTTGCCCATACAGAGAAATCTCTGCACAATTAAATGAAAGGAAAAAGAAAAGGACGAAATAAAAAGTAATATTTTTCTCTTATCTGATTAGAATTAAATACATTAACAAATTGTCTGGTAACACAAATAGGCAATAATACAAAAAATCTACATTGTACATTATTTCAAGAAAAATAACTTCATTTGAATACAAAAGGATAAATACACTTTTTGTCCTATAGCCACTCTTGTACAGTAGGTGAACACAGCATCTTACTGATGCAGTGCTGCTAAGGTATACAAGGATATGACTGGCTTGAGTTTTATTGAGGGGGCTGTTACACATGTGCATCACTAACATCAGACAAAGAAATCTTTCAACCAACAAGGGTTACAGAGCAACGTTCACTAAAGCACAGGTTGGAAAGGATTTGGGGACTGAAGCAGGCCAATATGGCAGCTTTCACAGATTTCCTCATACCCACAATGCACTGACAGCAAAGAATGCCTTTATTTGGTCGGTCCACACACCGGGCGGAGGTACAGTAGCGCACCCTATAGGAGTAGCAAATGTTTTTTAAATTCTCTTCCCATTCTGGGGGCTGTCAAAGCCGTTTCAGTCCTGTGTAAGCTTCGCAGCTAGCATCGATTTGACAGAATAGGCAGCTGCCAACTTGTCTCGAGTCAGAGGTGAACAGTCTTGACTCAGAGCCCTGTCCGTAACTGATTAATATGGCTTAGTTCAGTTAGGCCTTCTTAGTTTGTACGTGGTTATTTTTTCTCTCTTTTTTTCCTTTTTAAATTTCAGTAGCAAACGCTTGGGTTTTGCTTTGTTTTCATGTGGCACGTTCATTTGAAGCAGTCTGAATGTGATGCCGTCGACCATGGGGAGTCTAGCATACGCAAAGCCCAGTGGCTCCTAGCAGAGCAGTCAGCAGCACTAGAGGCCCATGTGACATTGCCCCCCGGGCGGAGTTTTGGCCGCAGCCTCCTGGATCCCTTTCACACTTCAACTTCTCGCATAAAATGCCAGTGTAAGCTGGAGGGCACTGGCATCGCACGTTGTTGATGCACGTTCCTCCGTTCTGGCAATGGAGTAGTTCGTTGTCACATACGTTTGCTGCAAGATAGCGGGGTGGGGGGGAGGGAAAGAAAAGGAGAATAAATATAAGTTCATCTACAGGAGAAACTCTGCACTAAAACGAGAACTAAAACACTACCTCCCCCCTCTTCCCGAGACATGTAAACAGGGGATGTGTTTTTTTAATCAAGTTTGAATTTTTTATTTTATTTGATACTTTCTCATCCTTTT